>JAPYYD010003943.1:0-13600 GCA_028551405.1 Uromys caudimaculatus | reverse complement strand
CCCCCCCCTCTCTCTCTCTGTTTGTGTGTGTGTGTGTGTGTGTGTGTGTGTTTGCTTGCTTGGTTTTTCAGGGAATCAGCCCTGGCAAGGTGTACATGTTTCATTACATGGCCCCACACCCATGCATATAATGACAGCACCTACTGGACTAAGTGAGCTATGTTTTCATGAGATAAAGTAAGGAGAATGACTTGGTATACAGGGGCCTGAAATGAACCAGGGGGAGGGAGGCGGAGACAAACATTCATAAACTTAAAATGCATTATACAAATATAAAAATTTCAATAACTGTAAAAACAAAAAAAAATTACTAAACTTTGCTGATGGTTAATTAAAATTCCAAACCAACCTCAAGATATGGTGTGTTAAGGAGGCTCTTACTCCCCAGTGGTCACATGGATCTAATCTGCATACTTAGGGGGGTAGAATATATCTCTACGGATGTAATTTCAAACAGTAGCTCTCCTTTTTTATAGATACTGAAAGATATCCTTTGTGACATGGTCTGTGAACCCCTAGCTAACAGACAGTGCCAGTACCAGGATAACACATCTGAGACGTGTTTAGCTAACAGACCATGAAAATGCAGAGCTCTCCTGGGAAGTGAGTTTATATCAAGCTCGTACATTTTGTTCTCCACTCCCTTCTGTGCCTCCTGCCTAGGAATCAGAGAACTCAGTGCAGTAGGTTTTTGCAGGGAATTCCCAACTCTGTCCTCAAAAAGCTATATGAACATACTCTACTCACACAGGCTCTGATTCCCTTCTTCAAGACCCCTGCCAGAACTCATCCCAAGTTAGTGCCTTCTTCTCTGTCTGTCCATGACATAAATATCTCTTCTAGTAAACTCATTATTCCCCTAGTAATTTATTTTTGTGTCCTCTTGAAGCCCTACCATCTATAACCCAACAGAAAATGACAGATGCTTGTCCCCAGTAAAATCAGTGCTAGACCAACATGAGTCAAGGACTTCACATCTAATGGTCTTTATATCCTCTCCCGCTTTTATACCTGTAATACACTCTGTTGCAAACACTTTAATCAGTGTGAAGGCCAACCCTGGGGTCATACAGAAATTGTTCTTGCTTTGTTTTGTGCTGTTTAGATTTTCACTGAGGTTTAATGTATAGTTATATTAGATGAAGGAAAAATGTCCTTAATAAGACAGCCCACACACTCTCACAGATGGATGTATCCAGATCAGAAGACAGAGCAGTCCAGAAGCCTCACATTCCTGCTCATTTCCTTATATTGCTAACATTCTTGGTTAAATAACCCTTCGCCTTGAAATAGGAGAGACTTGAGTTAGCAAGATTTTAAAATTTACAACAAATTGGATCTTGGAAAATGTGATGCTTTTACAGATATTTCCTTTTAACATTGGAAGATTAATCAATTTAAATTGTTTAAAATATAGAACACATATTTTAATTGCTTAACTGGACTACATCAGAGCATCTAGCTTTACTAACGAAGAGGCAATATAGAAGAAAGTTGAGGGTGACTTTCATTCCCATGCCTCATAGGGCACACAAATTCCTAAATGGAAATGACATTCCTAATCTGCTTCTTTTAACTTTTGCTGCTTAAAATTTTTTCATGTAATATTTTTTATTATTTGTTCCCTTCTTTCAATCTTATCCAGATCCTCCCAACCTCTGTATTTTTTCCTGATTCTCTCTCTCTCTCTCTCTCTCTCTCTCTCTCTCTCTCTCTCTCTCTCTCTCTCTCTCTCATAAAAGAATAAACAAAATAAAATAAGACAAACTGAAAAAGAAGAAAACAAAAAAGACAAAAACACCTAAAGTAAATAAGTTAAAAAGTATATAGCTCACGTGCACGCACACACACACACACACACACACACACACACACACACACACACACACACACACACATGGCACAATATGGAGTCAGTTTTGCTTTGGTAAACTATACTGAGCATGAAATCTGCCTGCATATAGTTGATATACCCAGCAACACCACATTGGAGAAAGTTAATTTTCTCTTTCCCAGAAGGCTTCAATTGTAAATAGATTCTTAGTTAAGACTGAGACTTGATGTCACTTTCCATTCTCAGTGTTAGGATATTGTTTGCTTTGAACCTGCACAGACATTGTATGTGTTGTCCCAGTCTCTGTGGAAAAGGTATCAACAATACCATTATCCTTCAGCAACATGCACAGTACTTTTTAGCACCATGAATGCTAGTCATGGTGTTGATTCTAACTGGGCACTAGGTGGAGTTCTCTGCTTTCTATGATATAAGTAAATGTGGAAATGTATATCAGTCTTGGTGCATCTCAAAGACACTGTTTCCTTTGAGTCAACCACCACTTCTGGCACTTACAATCTTTCTGGCTACCGTGGAAACTGGTTTTAAGACCAAGGAACAAGAATTCTGCCAGCACCTAAGGGTGGTTGGATGGAACATTCTCAACAGAGGATTCCTCAAGTCCACAAACCAGATGATGCTTGGATTTCCCTCATGTAACATTCACAAACCTAGGTAAATTTGGCTTAGATGCAGCATTAGTTAACTTTTTCATTGAAGATACAAAATATCTGACTCAAACAACTAAAGAATGAATTATTTTGATTCACAAGTTAAAAGGATGTCTTATTATAGGGGATTCAAGACACCAATGTGTCTGTCCTCAGCCAGAAAGAGCAGACAGGTGGATCCTTGTGCTCAGTTTACATTCTTCTTTGTACAGAAAGCACATGGGTGATCACCCCACATTTTGAATGAATCTGCCCAAATCATTAATCTAGCCGAGAGTGTTACCCACATACATGCCAAAAGATGTGTCCATCAAGTTGCCAATCAAGACTGAGCACTTGTTGTGTGGCACGTTTTACTCTGATTGTAACAAGATGCCATCTTAAAATCACTTCAGTATCCATCACTACAACAGCAGACAGTTCAATGACAACTAGGTCCGTGATAATGTTAATAGAGATATTGATACTTCCTAACAGATGGGGGACTAGAGAGTTAGGAAACCCTCATCCAAGATTTCACATCTTGCTATTTGGCCTTCCACCAATCAGTGAGTGATGTTGGGAGGTGCTAGAATATATGTAAATAGGAGGTTGAATTAAAAGTAAGACTCCATGATGTAGTTTCTTTGAGGTTGCCATCTAAGGTGGATTGAGACTTGTGGTGATGCAACTGTTTTGGAGTCATTCATGCTTCTGCAAGTAATCTTTTACCTATGCTCTGTAAGCAAGCCTTAAAAAGTCATTATTCTATCATGAGAGATTTTTATGTAATTGTACTTTGGTTTGTTGGTGCCCATCTGGAGTGAAAATGTGTTTGTATCTTCCCAGAAAAAATGTAATGTAACACCATTAGGATATCAATTGTGTGATATCATAACACATACCTGACAGATGGTTTAACATCCTTTTTCAGTAATGCATTATCCAGAGTGACAATTATGCCAAAATAGACCACGCAATCACAGATTCTGGTTATATAATCTTAACTTTCTGGAGTCTCCCTACCCTTGTGTGACCTTTGTTTATTGCTCATACCGAAAAAAAAAAAGAAAGAAAGAAAGAAAGAAAGAAAGAAAGAAAGAAAGAAAGAAAGAAAGAAAGAAAGAAAGAAAGAAAGAAAAGCAGTGTAAGAAAATGAGGATGGACAAACTTAGGATTTTACTGACAGAGAAGAAAATGAAAGGACATTAGGGTGGGGTTTCAAATATTTATGGATGCCATTTTAAGCATGTATTTTTCATATATTCATCTAAAGCACTTGGGGCTCTGTCAATCAGGATGCACTGTAGCTATAAGTCAAATCCTTACAACACAGGCACTTAACAGAAAAACTGATGCTGTACACCTGTAGGCATGAGCAGAAAGCTGGCCCACTCAGGGGAAATAAGTTTCCAATAGCCTGTTTCTGTTCCTTTTCACTCTGTCCTGATTTATTGGGTTTGTTCCACTCTGCTAGGAAAAAAAGCTTCAGCTTTCAACATGAAATGATATTTCAGACTTCACTAAATATAACTATAAGACAAGGGCAGCCAACAAAATTAAACTTTGAGTACAGAGACGGGCTGATATTTAAAGCTGGCGAGAGATTATGGGAGGATTATTACTTTATCAAAAATATTTCAGCTATGAAATGAACACTGCGTTTTTCAGCACCTTTGGCGGTATGCCAATTTATCTCCCACCTTGCAAGGACTTAGACAATCATTGCCAATTTATTGAGAAGCCTAACAAATGTCAGTGGCCTATGTTACAGGACATCCAGGCTTACTTAGCTCCATAGCTAAGAGAGCTGGGAGTCAGGATCCCAGCTGTTTCTGTGAGTTTTATTGCTCTGCTTTCATTTCAATGATCTATTTAAATACCCAATTTGATGTCCTTCATCTTTGCAGAGGTCATCCCTAAAGGAGGGATGGAAACACACACCCAAAACAGATTTATTACCATTAGAAGGCACAATATTTCAGTTCTCTCTTTTCCTATAACATAGTAAATTTCATGTACTTTAAATTGCCTTAATCTTTAAATTTTTTTGTATGTTTCTGTATTTGGTTGTCTGTGTGTGCACAGGTGCATACAGTCATAGTAGACATATAAAAGTCAGAGCGCATTCTCAGTTCTGAGTCTTCTCATTCCATATTCTCTGAGATAAGATCCTTGTCCTGTGGTGCATTTACTTGGTGAGCAGGTCTGTTAGCTTCCAGGGATTCTTCTGTATTCAATTCCCATCTCACCACAGTTGCACAGTTGCACTGGAATTAGAGAGCCATGCTCCTGATAGTAAAAGTGGTTTTATGTGGGTTCTGGGGATCTGATTCAGGACCTCATGCTTGTACAGAAAGCACTTTACCAACTACCCATCACCCTGGGCCTGAATCTTTTACAGCATTTCCCCCAATGAATCTTTAATGTGCATTGAGAGGATAAACATTTATCAAAAATAACAGCAAGAGTATGACTGTAATCCATTTTCATTAGCATCTGTAAGCTTTAGATTTTCTCTAATTTGATCCACACCTTGAAGTAAGGTCACTATTTAGCTGAATTCCTTTCCTTCCATCTTAGGTGTGCTTTAGTGAACTACAAGATGTGAGATGATAGTGAACAGTGACAAAGATGGATCACTAGCACATGCTTGTAAGAAGAGTCTTTCACTTGAAAATATTCTGATGTTAGTTGGGAGTATTAAAAAGTTTCACAAGGAAAGTTGCTATTACAGCAGCCTGATTCTCTCACACAGACTCTGAGCTTTCTGAGGTGCTAAGTCACTGGTAGTTGAGTTCTGTAATGAGTGTCTTTACAGTAGAGAAAGCTAACAGTGACTGTCTAATTATATAATGGACTGCTAAGCATGTGCTTCAGAAGGGTTCTCTGTGGGAGGAAGAGGAGGGATAGTTCACATTAAATAAGGCTTACATATGTGTGTGTTCTTACATGAAATGGAGTTAGACAGGAAAGAAAGCTATAAACAAAAAAGAAGTGACATGTGCAAAGACTCCAAGGGAAACAGAATAGCATACCTTCAGTGACACAACTGTAGAAATGACTGAATGCAGGCACAGGGCCCAGTTGGGTATATGTAAGCTAAGAACACAGAAAACTTAGCAAAACAAGAATTTGTAAAGGGGGAGGGGAGATTTTGAGATTAAATCAGAAACAATGGAGGGATGTAGGAAAGAAATGGCCTCAACATATTTGAATTTTCAAAGAGCATTTTGTCAGAATTTATAACGTACACACATACAGATTAGAAAATTCACTAAACACTGTGGTGATAACCTCATTCCAAGAACAGAGCATCTAGAATAAGGATGATTGAAGTAGGAGTTGGTTGAGAGCTGGGACTATGGCTCAGTCAGTCAGTAAGCTATTTTCAGCTAGCTTAAGAACTTAAATCCAATCCACAGAACCTGTGTAGAAGTGCTGGATTTTGTAATATATAGTACTAATCCTAGCACTGAGGTGGCAGAGGCAGGCAGATCTCTCAGGCTGGCTGCTCAACCAACTAGCCAATCCAGCAAATTTCACAACACCAAAAGCAGGTCAACAAAAATCAATGTGGAGAGCTCCTTAAGAAAAGGACCTGAGATTGTCTTCTGGCTTCCACATGCAAGAGTATGTACCCTTAAATGCATGCATGTATGCACACACACACACAGAGGGGGGTTCTCATTTGCTGGGGATTTACCAATTATCCTATCTTGCTAGTGATAGTATTTTCTTTAGTGATAGTATTTTTCCAGATTATTATTATTATTATTATTATTATTATTATTATTATTATTTGTAAGTTATAAGTAGTTTACCCAAAGAGCCATCCCCTACCCCTTTCTATATGTCATTAGTGAAGTACATGTCAACAGGTTGCTTACAGCAATCTTAGATAATTCCTGTACCCTAATGTTTAACCCTTGTATCACTCTATCTTATTAAATGTCTTCCATTTGTGTTGGGTGTTCTCTTGCACTGCTTTCCCCTATGGGACAGAGATGCCATTTCTGATGAACATTATTAAAAAGCAAGAAGCTGAATTCTCCTGTGAGCAGGCAAAGGAGAGGTCTCAGAAGCAAACTCTGGGATCTTTCATATTCCAACAGCTCAGGACAAGGGTCTGACCTCTTTGGAGACCAGAGCTAGTATTTTCCAACTAGTCCAATTCCAGTTGCTTTCAAAATAATGTGTTTAAGATTGCTGTTTAAGATACTAGCTCTGGGTAAATGTCTCACACATAAGGGGACCTCCCAGTAAATGTCCTAAGGGAGGCTCAAACAGCAATATCACACACCTATAATTTCAGCTTGGAAGACATTTTGACTTAGAATCGTGAAGATAGTTCTTCTACCATTTCCTAAGCATCCGTGTTTCTGTTAAGAAGCTCTATCCTACTTTGACACCTGATTATCTGTCTTTAGATTTAGTCTCCAGACTTTGTCTGCCATAGTTCTACTTGTTGAATTGCATAAAAAAATTAACATCATTTTTAACCCTTTCAATTTCGTAAAGTATTTTCAATTATATGTTTGATACTACCTTCTTCCGCATCTGATCTTTCTTCATGAAAATTCTTTTCGATATTAGACATCTTGTTTTGAACTTATAAATGATCTTGCCCCTGTTATCTGTGGCATTCATCTCTCCATCTCACTTCCATTCATCCCCATTCAGTCATGTTGGCAATTTATTTCAGATTCTATGTTCCAACTTCATAGACTTAAAAATCTCTTCTATCAAACTGTCAAAGCTTCTTCCTTATTATTTCTGATTTTCTTTTTAAAGAAGCATGATTTTATCTCATGGATTTATATATTCCCCATCTCTATAAAGATTTTGCAAATTATATATATATACACACATGCTAATATGGGTATTGTTTATGTTTGTGGCTTGCACTACATGAAAGGCAGAAATGGGTGTCTTCCTCCATTTCCACCCACCTTATCTTTTCTTTTAAAGACAATCTCTAAATCTGGTATTTATCAAATGGCAAAACCAATTTATCATTGATCTCCAGAAATCCATCTGATCCTTCTGCTTGTGCAGCAAGCACTTTACTGAGTCATCTCCCTAGTCCCTCTTAAGGAAATATGTTCTTGGTGGTTTTCTGCAACTTGTTTTATTCCTATGTTTGTGAATACATTGGCTCATTTATCTGATTATTTTATTTATTATATTAGAAGGTTTATAGAGATAGAGATTTTTAGGTTTTGTTGCCCAGATGATTGAGATGCTATAAAACCACTAGAAATTCCAAAATATGGGTTGAGCTTACTAGCAAATAGGTACCATTGGCTGGTAATCACATGAGAAACTAATTTTCAGTGGAGATATTCCTAAAGACCTAGACATCAAATATAGTTTTCATAGAGTTGTTCATTCTTCTGTGGGAAAATGTTCTCTTTCTCTCTATTAAGGAAGTAAAGCCAGGAAAATGAGTCTTGAGATCGCGGAACTCAGCATGCAGCATGAACTTCATGTTTAGTGCTGCATCTATCTACAGAGAGATTTAACTTAACCTACTGTTCAGGTTTTATATGCCTACAGGTAAGTATAAGGAAAAAGTGCAAAGGAACCCACTATCTAACTTCCTGAACTAACTTCTTGTCTATCTTACTTGGACTCAGAGTCAACATTTCCCTACATTAAATTAGCACAGTCTGACTTCCCCCATTCCATGTTCAAACCCAGGCTCTACCGTGAGAAGAACAGTCTCATGATAAGCAGTTGTAGTGAGGCAGGCAAGCCACAGACTTGCTTGCATTAAGCTATATGCAGCTCTTAGCCCAAACGTACTTAGCAACTTAGCTTCCATGCTGAATGCACACACGTTATGAAGTAATGGAGTTCCCTGAAAGCCTTCAGTCATTGCCTTGTGAAGCCAAACACATTCTGAAGCATATCCCAGAACTATGGCCAATTCATTGATGCAGACTAAGCAGAATTTGGATATATGCACAGAAAGGCAAGGTAATTTTAGGGGAAATCCCTTATTTATTACTTTATAGCTAAGCATGATGGATGTACACATAACTAAAATTGGATGCATTGTGAGAAAGATATGTGCAATGAACAGAGGCTTATATAACTCAAACCTATCAATAAAATAGGAGACAACTCACATGCCATCCCCTAGGAAACAATTCTTCCTTCTCCTTCCCCCCTCCTCCCTATCCTCCTGCTCTCCATCTTTCTTCTCCTACTCATCATCATCATCATCATCATCACGATCATCATCATCATAATCATCATCATCAATCTATAAAACGAAGCCTTAGACAGTAATCAGGTGCTCTTGAAAAGATCTCATTCAATCCCACTGTTCTCTTTTCTAGTACCTAGCTTTTAATTTCACCTTGTTTTTAATTAAATTTCTTGCTACTTTGTTGTTTTTGTGCATGACTTCAAATCTTTGAATATAATGCAAAGAATCTCTACACACCAGTTCCCAGCACAGAGCACCATTAACTGTGGGACATATTCATATGAGCTCACTTTCAGCATAGTCTGGAAGGGAGGCCACCCTCTTCCCCTATCTCTTCTCTTGTCTTACAATTCCAGGAGTGTGCTGACATTTCTCATCCACCTTAAGTTGTCTTCCATTATCTTTATCTTTTTGAATTTTGGCATTTTCAATTCATTCTAAAATTTCTTTATGTTGTTTTGGAAGTGTGAAAAGGGAGAGTTGAAAATTTGCACTGCTATGCATATTTAAACAGGGCCCTGAATATTTACATGTGGTTAGTCTGAACAACAATATGGCCAAGCCTTATTATTAACTTTAAAATCACTTGTTCTGAGAAGATTCATCCATGTTTTATTCTAGGCTAACATCTTAGCATGAACAGGACTATACAGACTATGCTGGGTTCTCTCACAGCCAAGGGCTGCATCTATGCTTTACTACATGTATGCTTTATTTTTGGCTAGTTTACTTCAATATTGGGTAGTTATTTTGTCTATGTATTTTTATTATATTCTTGTGTAAGAGGCCTTGAAATACCCAGGCTAAACCTAGAACACCATGAACAATGTCACCTGGGATACTGTTGGATACAGGCAGCAAACATACTGATCTCCAAGAAACAACTCCTCAAACAAACCTGAGGGCCAAATGGACTTTCAGAGGAGCTAAGCACAGCACATACAGAGAGGGAAGAAAACAAGACACAGACATCTACATGTTGAAGCATTGAGGAGCCAAAGAAATTAATGACCATTCAAGGCATATTTTTTGAAAAAAAAAAAAATTGATGTGCACAGAAGGCCTGAATTAGGCCCTTCTTTTCCATTTCAAGATGGAAGTGTTTACAGGTCAAATGTGCAAGGAGAATAACAGCATGCCTTTTATCTGAGAAAGGCTTTCTTCACACTAATGGTAAATATTTTCTTAATCCTTAAACCATAACTAAAGATCTAGTCCACAAGTAAAATATGCAGTCCCCCAGTCTCAGCATGCTAGTCTTTTAAGAAAAGATCTGTACATAGCCAGCTCTTTGATATATTCTGTAATAACCCTATTTTATACTTATCCCACATATTTTATCTGAGTTTTCCACAGCCTTTATTTCCAGGATGTCATTAATCTTCCAAACCTTCTGTGAGACACTTGTCCAACATAATTACCCCAAATCTATAGGTGAACAATCGGTGTCCCCAACAGCCCTGCTCCTTTCTAACAACTGAGAATCACAGGGGAAGATAATAGATGTTAACACTATACTGGTAAATAAGCAACCTTGCTTAAAAACAATTACTCAGTTCTAAGAACATTTCTTGAGAATTGTTTAAACTGGGATACTACAAAGTGAGAAGACCCAGAGACTTTTAGAAAATACAGCCACAGAATATCTGATCAACAGACAGAGACAGGAACTCCACCTCTGCACGTGTGCTAGAAGAACTTCAGAGAGAATTCTCTTAGGAACAGTAACAGTCAGATCAACCTCTGCTGTGGATGCCCAAGTTCATTCAGAAGCTTTTGTTCATACACACACTAGGAAGGAGGCATACCCTTTTCCCAGAGAGACTTCCCTGCAATTGCTGTGACACTATTATCCCCTAGAGCACAATGGGGAAGATGTTGCTCTTTAAATGACTGTGCATGTGCCTTCAGATTGTCTTTCTTTTAGCTAAGGACCTCTGGAGAAACTTGCAAGGAGTTGTCCAAAATTGCAGTCATTCCGACAATTCTTAGAAGACCCTATGCAGGGAAGTTTCCTTGTTCTAGCACTAAATTCTCATCCTGAACATGTTCATTCTGTCAGTTGTTTGAGGGTATGACTCTGACCTGGAACCTGTAGGTATAAGGAGAGTGTCCTACATGCATACAGAAGTCTATCCCAAAATCCTTTGCTTTCTTGGAGAAATACTTGCTACAATGACAAACCTTTCTTCTTTTTGAAAAAAGTTCCTGAAAAGACGCACACCTCCTGGAACCTGTTTATACTTTGTCATGCACTGTCTTTAACACCCTCAAAAGCCAGCACTTGCTAGTTTTGTATCTGAGTTAACATCTTTATGACTGACAAACAAAACCTTTGTATTTGCATAAGAGGTCATGACTTCCCACCAACAAAAAGTTTGAGAGCCCTGTTAGTATATCTGTTTTAACCATCCTACCTAAAAAATCCCAAATGTATTTGAGAAGTGCTTTAATTCATGATTTTCTTTGTTCTGGTACCATCAAAACTTCATTAAATTGTTACTATGTAGAAACATAAAATTTGAGGTACCCTATACATATGTTATCTGAATAATCTGTATTCTGTAGCCTTGGTCACTCATTGCTGGCTCCAGAAGAAAGTATCTCTTATACCCTTGGAGGTGAGAGTTGTGTTTTAGGTTGACACTTCACTCTTTTCTTTTTTTCTTTTTATTGTCTCATCTAACCTTAAGAGGGTAACCTTAACACTGGTTATAAAATTTTCTCCAGTATGCTATAGAGACTTCATACACTTGATAGCTGTGTGACTCGTTCTCTCACTAGAGGCAGAATACATATTTCAACCAGAACACACTTTGTGAACTAAGACACTTTGCTCAATGGTGACATTATTAAAATGAATCCAGCACAGTTCTTTATTTCATGGATTTTCTGAAGTCAATAATTCTATATTTATTTTTCTATTACATATATATAAATCAGTATCTAGTATATTTTAGATCTTCTCAATAAAATGTGTAAGTTGAAGGTTATTATTCAGTGTGGCTACATTTGGAGATCATAATTTCTATCAGTATTAACACTAGGAATAGAAGCTTACTCTGTGTGAAGACATACCATTATATCCTTCCAAAGAGCTCATCTAATTGGAAGAGTGGTTCACATTAAGCCAAGATAAAAAGATGAAAAGGACAATTATTCCTTTAATGAGATAATGTATCTTTTTTCCCCAGAATTCCTTAGTGCAGCTCCATAATTACCATGTGGTCCTGTAAGATCTGCCCTCCTTTCTGAGAATTATAACTCTCCTTCTTTCTTATCTTCTGTCCTTTCCATCAGATGCTGACCAGGTCTCACATGTACATTTCTGACATTCTGAGTTCCCTTTCTTTTTTGTTTTTACCATGTTGTCAATCTCTACAATTAGATCAAACAGCACAGTTCTCTCTTCCTTTCTCTGTTTCTGTCCTCTAGGCAGTTGCAGAGATTTAGTTCTAGCTGTCTTCGAGTTTCATTTAGACTCTAATTAAGATATCTTTGAGGTTCTTTTTTAGCCCATTCTTGACTACTTTTAATGAGACTAAAACATCTCAAAACCAATTTCCCCAGTAACAAAGTGATGTTGTAAAGGACATTCCCTTATCTTACAAGATTAACATCCTTCAAAGAAAAGACACAAGAGGATTCAGAAATTTCCCTCTTTCTCTTTCTCATTTCTCTCTCTCTCTCTCTCTCTCTCTCTCTCTCTCTCTCTCTCTCTCTCTCCCTCCCTCCCTCCCTCTCCTTTTCTCTCTCTCTCCCTCCCTCTCTCCCTCCCCCTCTTCTGCTCTTCTGTCTCTTCTCCCTCTCACTCTTTAACTCCCTTTGATGAAAACACATAAACATAAGTAGGAACAGTGCTCAACACAACAGAACCCCCACTAGACAACAGCACTGTCACTTATTTTTGCACTCCTAGTCCTCAAATGTTGTAAGGAAATGAGTTTCCCATTTAAGTTACTCAATCAGCCACATTTCACATGCAGTCCTTAGAGACTAAGACTGTACTCATAGTCTGTAGAGTTAATTATATCTGATATCTCATTAGCTCCATTTCTATATAAGACTTTGATTAGTGTTTGTTGTGCAGAGATTTAAAGGGACAAAGGATTTTGGGTTCCTTTGATGATGGTTTTTTGCAGGCAGGGAGCTCCACACTCATCATGACTGAAACACATCAAGTCTTAATACCATGTTTAACTGTATCTGTTGACTTGGCTTAACATGTGTGATCTGGTCATACATAAGACTTTTCTTTAATCCTTCCAATATGCTCTCTCTTCTCTAGTTTTCATTCTCTCTGCTGATGTCCTTACCTCTCCTTGTTCCACAAGGCATCAGAAAAAAAGTCATTCTTAAATATCCTTACATTCATCCTTTTGTGTGGATACATCGGTTCTCCCTGTGCAATAGTAGCCACATAACATGAGAATACCCATGCTTACCATTCATCTTCTTCTACTAATTTCCTGCCTATGATGTGCTCACCCACTAGGTGATTTCATCCTTTAATTATACTTTAGTAATTAATGTCATAAATATCTGCCTTTGTATTCATGGTCTGATAACACAATATTAAACTAATAATTTATATTATTACTGCTATCAATAAGATGATGAAATGCTTTGCAAATTACTGTCTATTAGGCACATACATATATATTATTTTGTTTTGTCTTTACTTATAAATTACTGTCTATGAGGTACTTACATGTACCTTATTTTGTTTTGTCCTTACTAAATTGGTTAAATGGTTAACATAAAATATCATGTACTGAGTAAACCTTAACATAGCTATGAAACTTTCTTTTCTTTTTTCCTTTCCTTTCCTTTCCTTTCCTTTCCTTTCCTTTCCTTTCCTTTCCTTTCCTTTCCTTTCCTTTCCTTTCCTTTCCTTTC
>JAPYYD010003942.1:0-13603 GCA_028551405.1 Uromys caudimaculatus | reverse complement strand
GGTGTACTTCTTCATTAATGCTTCCAGGAGTACAGTAAAAAGTGCGTTGCCTTGTTTCCTTATATGTTCTCCTAACTAGAAAAGCCTCTGTTTTTCTGATAGTGTCCTTTACAGTTGAAAGATGTGACATTAACACTGAGGCTCTCTAAATCACATTGAAAACTGCAATCTTCTCTCTTACAAACTGTTCTACTGTGTCAAAATGCACTCATTTTACTTAACGTCTGGCAGGTGAAAGAAATGTACTTTATAATTGATCCGGCCAAAAGCACATAAAAATGGGCATGCGTTTCTCTTTTAAAATACAACACAGCAGAATGAAGTGTACTTCATCATCAATGCTTCCAGGAGTACACTTCAATGTGCCTTGCCTTGTTTCCTAACGTTCTCCTAACAAGAAAAACATCAGTTTTTCTATTAGTGTTCTTCACTGTTGAAGGAAGTGACATTAACAATGACGCTTTGTAAATCACAATGAAAACTTCATTCTTCTCTCTTACAAACTCTTCTATTGTGTCGAAATGCACTCATTTAACTTAACGCCTGGCAGGTTAAAGAAATGTACTTTACAATTGATGCGGCCAAAAGCACTTGAAAATGGGCATGCGTTTCTCTTATAAAATACGACACAGCAGAATGAAGTGTACTTCATCATCAACACTTCCAGGAGTACAGTTCAATGTGCATTGCATTGTGTCCCTATATGTTCTCCTAACTAGAAAAGCATCTGTTTTACTGATAGTGTTCTTTACCTTTGAAAGAAGTGACATTAACACTGAGGCTTTGTTAATCACATTGAAAACTGCATTCTTCTCTCTTACAAACTCTTCTATTGTCTCTAAATGCACTCATTTTACTGAAAGTCTGGCAGGTGAAAGAAATGTACTTTATAACTGATGATGCCAAAAGCACAGAACAATGGGCATACGTTTCTCTTATAAAATACAACACAGCAGAACAATGTGTACTTCATCATTAACGCTTCCAGGAGTACTGTTCAATGTGCATTGCCTTGTTTCCCTATATGATCCCCTAACGAGAAAAGCATCTGTTTTTCTGATAGTGTACTTTACAGTTAAAAGAAGTGAAATCAACACTGACGCTTTGTAAATCACAATGAAAACTGCATTCTTCTCTCTTACAAAATGTTCTATTGTTTCCACATGAACTCAATTTACCTATCGCATGGCAGATGAAAGAAATGTACTTTATAATTAATTCGGTCAAAAGGACAGAACAATGGGCATGCATTTCTCTTATAAAATACAACACAGCAGAACGAATTGTACTTCATCATTAACGCTACCAGGAGTACAGTTCAATGTGCCTTGCCTTGTTTCCCTATATGTTCTAATAAATAGAAAGGCAGCAGTTTTTCTGATAATATTCTTTACAGTTTAAAGAAGTGACATTCATTAACTCTGACGCTTTGTAAATCACATTGAAAACTGCATTCTTCTCTCTTACAAACTGTTCTAATGTGTCGTAATGAACTCATTTTACTGTACACGTGGCAGGTGAAAGAAATGTTCATTGTAGTTGATACGCCCATAAGTACAGAACAATGGGCATGGGTTTCTATTATAAAATACAAAACAGCAAAACGAAGTGTACATCATCATTTACACTTCGAGAGGTAAAATTTAATATGCGTTGATTTGTTTTCTCATAAGTTCTTCTAACTAGAAAAGCATCTGTTTTTCTGATAGTGTTCTTTACAGTTGAAAGAAGTGACATTAACATATATGCTTTGTGAATCACATTGAAAACTGCATTCTTTTCTCTTACAAACTGTTCTATTGTGTCGAAATGCACACATTTTACTGAACGCCTGGCAGGAGAAAGAAATGTACTTTATAATTGATGCGCCCATAAGCACAGATCAATGTGCATGCGTTTCTCTTATAAAATACTGCACAGCAGAACGAAGTCTACCTCATCATTAATGCTTCCAGGAGTACAGTTCAATGTGCATTGCCTTGTTTCCCTATAGGTTCTCCTAAATAGAATAGCATCTGTTTTTCTGATAGTATTCTTTACAGTTGAAAGATGTGACATTAACACTGATGTTTTGTAAATCACATTGAAAACTGCATTCTTCTCTCTTACAAACTGTTCTATTATGTCGAAATGCACTAATTTTACTGAACACCTGGCAGGTGAAAGAAATGTACTTTATAATTGATATGGCCAAAACACAGAACATTGGGCATGCTTTTCTCTTATAAAATACAACACAGAAGAACGAAGTGTACTTCATCATTAACGCTTCCAGGAGTACGGTTCAATAAGCATTGACTTGTTTTCTTATAAGTTCTCCTAAGTAGAAAAGCATGTTTTTTTCTGACAGTGATCTTTACACTTGTAGGAAGTGACATTAACACTGACACTTTGTAAGTAACATTGAAAACTGCATTCATCTCCCTTAAAAACTGTTCTATTGTGTCGAAATGCACTCATTTTATTGAACACCTGGCAGGTGAAAGAAATGTACTTTATAATTGATGCGGCCAAATGCACAGAACAATGGGCCTGTGTTTCTCTTATAGAATACAAACAGCAGAACAAAGTGTTCTTCATCATTAACGATTCCAGGGGTACAGTTCAATGTGCGTTGCCTTGTTTGCCTATATTCTCCTACCTAGAAAAGCATCTGTTTCTCTGATAGTGTCCTTTACAGTTGAAAGAAGTGACATTAACACTGATGTTTTGTAAATCACATTGAAAATGGCATTCTTCTCTCTTGCCCACTGTTCTATTGTGTCGAAATGCACTCATTTTACTGAACACCTGGCAACTGAAAAAAATGTACTTTATAATTGATGCGGCCAAAAGCACAGAACAATGGGCATGCGTTTCTCTTATAAAATGCAACACAGCAGGATGAAGTGTACTTCATCATTAAGGCTTCCAGGAGTAAAGTTCAATGTGCATTGCCTTGTTTCCCTATATGTTCTCCTACCTAGGACAGCATCCGTTTTTCTGATAGTATTCTTTACTGTTGAAAGAAGTGACATTAACTCAGAAGCTTTGTAAATCACATTGAAAACTGCATTCTTCTCTCTTAAAAACTGTTCTATTGTGTTGAAATGCACACATTTTACTGAATGCCTTGCAGGTGAAATAAATCTACTTTATAATTGATGCGCCCATAACCACAGAACATTGGGCATGCGTTTCTCTTATAAAATACAACACAGCAGAACGAAATGTACTTCATCATTAATGCTTCAAGGAGTACAGTTCAATGTGCATTGCCTTGTTTCCCTATAGGTTCTCCTAAATAGAAAAGCATCAGTTTCTCTAATGGTGTCCTTTACAGTTGAAGGAAGTGACATTAACACTGATGTTTTGTAAATCACATTGAAAATTGCATTCTTCTCTCTTACACACTGTTCTATTGTGTCGAAATGCACTAATTTTACTGAAAACCTGGACGGTGAAAGAAATGTACTTTATAATTGATGCGGCCAAAAGCACAGAACAATGGGCATGCGTTTCTCTTATAAAATACAACACAGAAGAACGAAGTGTACTTCATCATTAATGCTTCCAGGAGTACCGTTCATTTTGCATTTCCTTGTTTTCTTATGAGTTCTACTAACTAGAATAGAGTCTGTATTTCTGATAGTATTCTTTACAGTTGAAAGAAGTGACATTAACCATGACGCTTTGTAACTCACATTGAAAACTGCGTTCTTCACTCTTACAAATTGTTCTATTGTGTGGAAATGCACTCATTTTACTGACCGTCTAGCAATTGCAAGAAATGTACTTTATAATTGATGCGACCAAAAGCACAGAACAGTGGGCATGTGTTTCTTTTATAAAATACAAACAGCACAACGAAGTGTACTTCATCATTTCGCTTCAAGGAGTACAGTTCAATGGGCGTTGCCATGTTTTCCTATATGTTCTCCTAACTAGAAAAGCATCTGATTTTCGGCTAGTGTTCTTTACAGTTGAAAGAAGTGACATTAAAACAGACGCTTCGTAAATCACATTGAAAACTGCATTCTTCTCTCTTACAAACTGTTCTATTGTGTCGAAATGCACTCATTTTATTGACTACCTGGCAGGTGAAAGAAATGTACTTTAAATTTGATGAGGCCAAAAGCATAGAAAAATGTGAATGCATTTCTCTTATAAAATACAAACAGCAGAACGAAGTGTACTTCATCATTAACGATTCCAGGAGTACAGTTCATTGTGCGTTGCCTTGTTTGCCTATATGTTCTCCTACCTAGAAAAGCATCTGTTTCTCTGATAGTGTCCATTACAGTTGAAAGAAGTGACATTAACACTGATGTTTTGAAAAACACATTGAAAACGGCATTCTTCTCTCTTGCACACTGTTCTATTGTGTCGAAAAGCACTCATTTTACTGAACACCTTGCAACTGATAAACATGTACTTTATAATTGATGCGGCCAAAAGCACAGAACAATGGGCATGCGTTTCTCTTATAAAATACAGCACAGCAGAACGAAGTGTACTTCATCATTAACGCTTCCAGGAGTACAGTTCAATGTGCATTGCCTTGTTTCCCTATGTGTTCTTCTATCTAGGAAAGCATCTGTTTTTCTGATAGTATTCTTTACTGTTGAAAGAAGTGACATTAACACAGACACTTTGTAAATCACATTGAAAACTGCATTCTTCTCTCTTACAAACTGTTCTATTGTGTCTAAATGCACTCATTTTACTGAAAGCCTGGCAGGTGAAAGAAATGTTCTTTATACTTGATGTGGCCAAAAGCACAGAAAAATGGGCATGTGTATCTCTTATAAAATACAACAAAGCAGAACGAAGTGTACTTCATAAATAACGCTTCCTGGATTGTAGTTCAATGTGCATTGCCTTTTTTTCCTATATGTTCTCCTAACTAGAAAACCATCTGTTTCTCTGATAGTGTCTTTTACAGTTGAAAGATGTGACATTAACAATGAAGCTTTGTAAATCACATTGAAAACTGCATTCTTCTCTCTTACAAACTGTTCTATTGGGTCGAAATGCACTCATTATATTGAACGACTGACAGGTGAAAGAAATGTACGCTTTAATTGATTCGGCCAAAAGATCAGAACAATGGGCATGTGCTTCTCTTATAAAATACAAACAGCAGAACAAAGTGTACTTCATCATTAATGCTTCCAGGAGTACAGTTCAACGTGTGTTGCCTTGTTTCCCTCTATGTTCTCCTAACTACAAAAGCATCTGTTTTTCTGATAGTGTACTTTACATTGAAAGAAGTGACATTAACAATGACCCTTTGTAAATCCCATTGAAACCTGCATTCTTCTCTCTTACAAACTGTTCTATTGTATCAAATTGAACTCATTTTACTGTTTACCTGGCAGGTGAAAGAAATGTACTTTATAATTGATGCGGCCAAAAGCACAGAACAATGGGCATGTGTTTCTCTTATAAGATACAAAACAGCAGAATGAAGTGTACTTCATCATCAACACTTCCAGGAGTACAGTTCAATGTGCGTTGCATTGTTTCGTTATGTTCTCCTAACAAGAAAAGCATCTGTTTTTCTGATAGTTTTTTACAGTTGAAAGAACTGACATTAACACTGAGGCTTTGTAAATCACATTGAAAACTTCATTTTTCTCTCTTACAAACTGTTCTATTCTGTCGAAATGCACTCATTTTACTGAATGCTTGACAGGTGAAAGAAATGTACTTTAAAATTGAGGCGGCCAAATGCACAGAACCATGGGCATGCGTTTCTCTTATAAAATACAACACAGGATAACAAAGTGTACATCATCATTAATGCTTCCACGAGTACAGTTCTATGTGCATTGCCTTGTGTCCCTATATGTTCCCCTAACTAGAAAAGCATCTGTGTTCTTTACAGTTGAAGGAAGTGACATCAACACTGACGCTTTGAAAATCAGAGTGAAAATTTCATTCTTCCCTTTTACAAACTGTTCTGTTTTTTGAAATGCACTCATTTTACTGAACGCCTGGCAGGTGAAAGAAATGTACTTTATAATTGATAAGGCCAAGAGCACAGAACAATGGGCAAGCGTTTCTCTTAGAAAATACAACACAGCAGAACGAAGTGTACTTCATCATTAATGCTTCCAGGAGCACAGTTCCATGTACGTTTCCTTGTTTCTCTATATGTTCTACTATCTAGAAAAGCATCTGTTTTTCTGATAGTGTTCTTTATAGTTGAAACAAGTGATATTAACACTGACGCTTTGTATATCAAATTGAAAACTGTTTTCTTCTCTCTTAAAAACTCTTCTTTTGTGTCGAAATGCACTCATTTTAATGAATGTCTGACAGGTGAAAGAAATGTACTTTTTAATTGATGTGACCAAAAGCACAGAACAAAGGGCATGCGTTTCTCTTATAAAATACAACACAGCCGAACGCACTGTAATTCATGATTAACACTTCCAGGAGTACAGTTCAATGTGCATTGCCTTGTGTCCCTATATGATCCCCTAACTAGAAAAGCATCTGTTTTTCTGATAGTGTACTTTACAGTTGAAAGAAGTGACATTAACAACGACGCTATGTAAATCACATTGAAAACTGCATTCTTCTCTCTTACAAAATGTTCTATTGTGTCGACATGTACTCATTTTACCTATTGCCAGGCAGGTGAAAGAAATGTACTTTATAATTGATGCGGCCAAAAGCACAGAACAATGGGCATGTGTTTCTCTTATAAGATACAACACAGCAGTGTGAAGTGTACTTCATCATTAACGACTCCAGGAGTACAGTTCAATGTGCATTGCCTTGTTTCCCTATATATTCTCCAAAGTAGAAAAGCATCTGTTATTCTGATAATATTCTTTGCAGATGGAAGAAGTGACATTAACATTGACTCATTGCAAATCACATTGAAAACTGCATTCTTCTCACTTAGAAACTGTTCTATTGTGTCGAAATGCACTCATTTTACTGAAAGACTGGCAGGTCAAAATAATGTACTTTATAATTGATGTGGCCAAAAGCTAAGAACAAAGGTCATGCATTTCTCTTATAAAATACAACTCAGCAGAACGAGGTGTACTTCATCATTAACGCTTCCAGGAGTACAGTACAAAGTGCATTGCCTTGGTTCCTTATAGGTTCTCCTAACTAGTAAAGCCTCTGTTTTTCTGATAGTGTCCTTTACAGGTGAAAGATGTGACATTAACACTGAGGCTCTCTAAATCACATTGAAAACTGCATTCTTCTCTCTTACAAACTGTTCTACTGTGCCGAAATGCACTCATTTTACTTAACGTCTGGCAGGTGAAAGAAATGTACTTTATAATTGATGCGGTCAAAAGCACATAAAAGTGGGCATGCGTTTCTCTTTTAAAATACAACACAGCAGAACAAAGTGTACTTCATCATCAACGCTTCTAGGAGTACAGTTCAATGTACATTGCCTTGTTTCCTTACATTCTCCTAACAAGAAAAACATCTGTTTTTCTGATACTGTTCTTTACAGTTGAAAGAACTGACATTAACACTGACGCTTTGTAAATCACATTGAAAATTGCATTCTTTTCTCTTACAAACTGTTCTATTGTGTCTAAATGCACTCATTTTACTGAAATCCTGGCAGGTGAAAGAAATTTACTTTATAATTGATAAGGCCAAAAGCACAGAAAAATGGGCATGCATTTCTCTTAGAAAATACAACACAGCAGAACGAAGTGTACTTCATCATTAACGCTTCCAGGAGTACAGTACAATGTGCATTCCCTTGTGTCCCTATATGTTATCCTAACTAGAAAAGCATCTGTTTTTCTGATAGTGTACTTTACAGTTGAAAGAAGTGACATTAACATTGATGCTTTGGTAATCACATTGAAAACTGCATTCTTCTCTCTTACAAACACTTCTATTGTGTTGAAATACACTCATTTTAATGAATGCCTGGCAGGAGAAAGAAATGTACTTTATAATTGATGCACCCATAAGCACAGAACCATGTGCATGCGTTTCTCTTATAAAATACTACACAGCAGAACGAAGTGCACTTCATCCTTAATGCTTTCAGGAGTACAGTTCAATGTGAATTGCCTTGTGTCCCTATATGTTCTCCTAACTAGAAAAACATCTGTTTTTCTGATAGTGTTCTTTACAGTTGAAAGAAGTGACATTAACACTGACGCTTTGTAAATCACATTGAAAACTGCAATCTCATCTCTTACAAACTGTTCTATTGTGTCGAAATGCCCTCATTTTACTCAAAGACTGGCAGGTGAACGAAATGTACTTTATAATTGATGTGGCCAAAAGCACAGAACATTGGGCATGCTTTTCTCTTATAAAATACAACACAGAAGAACGAAGTGTACTTCATCATTAACGCTTCCAGGATTACAGTTAAATATGCATTTCCTTGTTTTCTTATACGTTCTATAAGTAGAAAAGCATCTTTTTTTCTGATAGTGATCATTACACTTGTAGGAAGTGACATTAACACTGACGCTTTGTAAATCACATTGAAAACTGCATTCTTCTCCCTTACAAACTGTTCTATTTTGTCAAAATGCACTCATTTTATTGAACACCTGGCAGGTGAAAGAAATGTACTTTATAATTGGTGCGGCGAAATGCACAGAACAATGGGCCTGCATTTCTCTTATAAAATACAAACAGCAGAACGAAGTGTACTTCATCATTAACGCTTCCAGGAGTACAGTTCAATGTGCGTTGCCTTGTTTGCCTATATGTTCTCCTACCTAGAAAAGCATCTGTTTCTCTGATATTGTCCTTTACAGTTGAAAGAAGTGACATTAACACTGATGTTTTGTAAAACACATTGAAAACAGCATTCTTCTCTCTTGCACACTGTTCTGTTGTGTCGAAAAGCACTCATTTTACTGAACGCCTGGCAGGTGAAAGAAATGTACTTGATAAGTGATGCGGCCAAAAGCCCAGAACAATGGGCATGAGTTTCTCTTATAAAATAAAACTCAGCAGAACGAGGTGTATTTCATCATTAACGATTCCAGGAGTACAGTACAAAGTGCGTTGCCTTGTTTCCCTAAGTGTTCTTCTATCTAGTAAAAGCATCTGTTTTTCTGATAGTATTCTTTACATTTGAAAGAAGTGACATTAACACAGACACTTTGTTAATCACATTGAGAACTGCATTCTTCTCTCTTACAAACTGTTCTATTGTGTCGAAATGCACTCATTTTGCTGAACGCTTGGCAGTTGAAAGAAATGTACTTTATAATTGATTCGGCCAAAAGCACAGAACAATGAGCATGCATTTCTCTTATAAAATACAACACAGCAGACCGAAGTGTACTTCATCATTAACGCTACCAGGAGTACAGTTCAATGTTCATTGCCTTGTTTCCGTATATGTTCTCCTAAATAGAAAAGCAGCAGATTTTCTGGTTATATTCTTTACAGTTTAAAGATGTGACATTAACTCTGACACTTTGTAAATCACATTGAAAACTGCATTCTTCTCTCTTACAAACTGTTCTAATGTGTCGTAATGAACTCATTTTACTGTACACCTGGCAGGTGAAAGAAATTTTCATTATAATTGATGCGCCCATAAGCACAGAAAAGTGGGCATGTGTTTCTGTTATAAAATACAATACAGCAGAATGAAGTGTACTTCATCATTAATGCTTCCAGGAGTACAGTTCAATGTGCGTTGCCTTCTTTCCCTATATCTTCTCCTAACTAGAAAAGCATCCGTTTTTCTGATAGTATTCTTTACATTTGAAAGAAGTGTCATTAACACAGACACTTTGTTAATCACATTGAGAACTGCATTCTTCTCTCTTACAAACTGTTCTATTGTGTCGAAATGCACTCATTTTGCTGAACGCCTGGCAGTTGAAAGAAATGTACTTTATAATTGATTCGCCCAAAATCACAGAACAATGAGCATGCATTTCTCTTATAATATACAACACAGCAGAACGAAGTGTACTTCATCATTAACGCTACCAGGAGTACAGTTCAATGTTAGTTGCCTTGTTTCCGTATATGTTCTCCTAAATAGAAAAGCAGCAGATTTTCTGGTAATATTCTTTACAGTTTAAAGTTGTGACATTAACTCTGACACTTTGTAAATCACATTGAAAACTGCATTCTCCTCTCTTACAAACTGTTCTAATGTGTCGTAATGAACTCATTTTACTGTACACCTGGCAGGTGAAAGAAATTTTCATTATAATTGATGCGCCCATAAGCACAGAAAAATGGGCATGTGTTTCTGTTATAAAATACAATACAGCAGAATGAAGTGTACTTCATCATTAACGCTTCCAGGAGTACAGTTCAATGTGCGTTGCCTTCTTTCCCTATATCTTCTCCTAACTAGAAAAGCATCAGTTTTTCTGATAGTATTCTTTACATTTGAAAGAAGTGACATTAACACTGACCCTTTGTAAATCACATTGAAAACTGCATTCTTCTCTCTTACAAACTGTTCTATTGTGTCAAAATGCACTCACTTTACTGAACACCTGGTAGGTGATAGAAATGTGTTTTATAATTGATGCGGCCAAAAGCTCAGAACAATGGGCATGCGTTTCTCTTAAAAAATAAAACACAGCCAAAAAAAGTGTACTTCATCTTTAATGATTCCAGGAGTGCAGTTCAATGTGCATTGCCTTTTTTTCCTATATGTTCCCCTGACTAGAAAAGCATATGTTTCCCTGATAGTGTCCTTTACAGTTGAAAGAAGTGACATTAACACTGATGCTATGTAAATCACATTGAAAACTGCATTCTTCTCTCTTACAAACTGATCTATTGAGTCGAAATGCACTCATTTTACTGAATACCTGGCAGGTGAAAGAAATGTACTTTATAATTGATTCGGCCAAAAGCACATAACAATGGGCATGCATTTCTCTTATAAAATACAACACAGCAGAACGAAGTGTACTTCATCATTAACGCTTCCAGGAATACAGTTCAATGTGCATTGCGTTGTTTCCCTATATGTTCTTCTATCTAGGAAAGCATCTGTTTTTCTGATAATATTCTTTACTGTTGAAAGAAGTGACATTAACACAGACGCTTTGTAAATCACATTGAAAACTGAATTCTTCTCTCTTACAAACTGTTCTATTGTGTCGAAATGCACTCATTTTGCTGAACGCCTGGCAGGTGAAAGAAATTTACTTCATAATTGATGTGGCCAAAAAGACAGAACAATGGTCATGTGTTTCTCTTATAAAACACAACACAGCAGAACGAAGTGTACTTCATAATTAACGCGTCCAGAGGTAAAGTTCAATGTGTGTTTTCTCATAAGTTCTTCTAACTAGAAAAGCATCTGTTTTTCTGATAGTGTTCTTTACAGTTGAAATAAGTGACATTAACACTGGCGCTTTGTAAATCTCATTGACAACTGCATTCTTCTCTCTTAAAAACTGTTCTATTCTTTCGAAAAGCACACATTTTACTGAACGCCTTGCAGGTGAAATAAATGTACTTTATAATTGATGCGCAGATAACCGCAGAAAAATGGGCATGTGTTGCTCTTACAAAATACAACACAGAAGAACGAAGTGTACTTGATCATTAACGCTTCCAGGAGTACAGGTCAATATGCATTGCCTTGTTTTCTTATAAGTTCTCCTAAGTAAAAAAGCATCTTTTTTTCTGATAGTGATCTTTACACTTGTAAGAAGTGACATTAACACTGACGGTTTGTAAATCACATTGAAAACTGCATTCTTCTCCCTTACAAACTGTTCTATTTTGTCGAAATGAACTAATTTTATTGAACACCTAGCAGGTGAAAGAAATGTACTTTATAGTTGATGTGGCCAAATGCACAGAACAATGGGCCTGCGTTTCTCTTATAAAATACAAACAGCAGAACAAAGTGTACTTCATCTTTAACGATTCCAGGAATACATTTCAATCTGTGTTGCCTTGTTTGCTATAAGTTATCCTACCTAGAAAAGCATCTGTTTCTCTGATAGTGTTCTTTACAGTTGAAAGAAGTGACCTTAACACATATGCTTTGTAAATCACATTGAAAACTACATTCTTCTCTCTACAAACTGATCTATTGTGTCAAAATGCACTTATTTTACTGTCCACCTGGCAGGAGAAAGAAATGTACGTTATAACTGATGCGGCCAAAAGCTCAGAACAATGGGCATGTGTTTCTCTTATAAAATACAATACAGCAGAACGAAGTGTACTTCATCATTAACGCTTCCAGGAGTGCAGTTCAATGTGCGTTGCCATGTTTTCCTATATGTTCTCCTAACTATATAAACATCTGTTTTTCGGATAGTGTTCTTTACTGTTCAAAGAAGTGACATTAAAACAGACGCTCATGAGGATGATAGAAGACTTTAAGAAAGAAATGAATAACACCCTTAAATAAATACAAGGGAACAGGGATAAACAACGAGAAGTCTTTCAATAGGAAATGCAAAAATACATTAAAGAATTACAGGAAAACACAAAAAAACAGGCAGAAGTGCAAGAAAACACAATCAAACAGCCAAAGGAAATACTCAAATCCATCCAGGAGATAAAAATAGAAATAGAAACAATAAAGAAATCACAAAGGGAGACAACCCTGGAGTTAGAAAACCTAGGAAAGAGATCAGGAACCATTGATGTACACATCACCAACAGAATACAAGAAATAGAAGAGAGATTCTCAGGAGCAGAAGATACCATAGATAACATTGACACAGCAGTAAAAGAAAATGCAAAATGCAAAAAGCTTCTGACCCAAAACATCCATGAAATCCAGGACACAATGAGAAGACAGAACCTAAGGATAATAGGTGTAGAAGAGAATGAAGATTCCCAACTTAAAGTCCAGCAAATATCTTCAACAAAATTATAGAGGAAAACTTCCCTAACCTAAAGAAAGAGATGAACATAAATATACAAGAAGCTTACAGAACGCCAAACAGACTGGACCAGAAAAGAAATTCATTCCATCACATTATAGTGAAAACAACAAATACACAAAACAAAGAAAGAATATTAAAAACAGTAAGGGAAAAAGGTCAAGTAACATACAAAGGAAAACCTATCAGAATTACACTTGACTTCTCACCAGAGACTATGAAAGCTAGAAAATCCTGGGCAGAACTCATACAGAGTCTAAGAGAACACAACTGCCAACCCAGGCTGCTATACCCAGCAAAACTCTCAATTAATATAGATGGGGAAACCAAAATATTCCATGACAAAACCAAATTTACACAATATGTTTCCATAAATCCTGCCCTACAAAGGATATTAAATGGTAAACGTCAACTCAATGAGGGAAACCACACTCTAGAAAACACAAGAAAGTAACCTCTCAACAAACTGAAAAGAAGAGAGCCACACAAACATAAAAGTACCATAGAAAATGACAGGAACCAACAGTCACTATTCCTCAATATCTCTTAACATCAAAGGACTCAATTCCCCAATAAAAAGACATAGACTGACAAACTGGATACATAAAGAGGACCCAGCATTTTGCTGCATTCAGGAAACACACCTCCGGGATAAAGACAAACACTAACTCAGAGTAAAGGGCTGCAAAACAAGTTTCCAGGCAAATGCTCCCAAAAAACAGGCCGGAGTAGCCATTCTAATATCGGATAAAATTGACTTTCACCCA
>JAPYYD010003941.1:0-13605 GCA_028551405.1 Uromys caudimaculatus | reverse complement strand
TGAGGAGGGTGAGGAGGATGAGGGGTGAGGAGGGAGAGGAGGGTGAGGAGGATGAGGAGGGAGAGGAGGATGAGGAGGGTGAGGAGGGTGAGGAGGATAAGGAGGGTGAGCAGGGAGAGGAGGATGAGGAGGGTGAGGAGGATGAGGAGGATGAGGGGTGAGGAGGATGAGGAGGGTGAGGAGGGTGAGGAGGATGAGGGGTGAGGAGGGAGAGGAGAATAAGGAGGGTGAGGAGGGTGAGGAGGGTGAGGAGGATGAGGGGTGAGGAGGGTAAGGAGGGTGAGGAGGGTGCACACGCACACGCGAAGGGCAGAGGACCACGTTCAGGAGTCCATCCTTTCCTTTCACTCTCTGGGTCGTGAGGATGGAATTCAGGTGGTCAGCCTTACAGCAGGCACCTTTACCGGTTTAGCGATATGGCCAGTCTCTTTCTTATAAACTACTTATAGGGTATGGCTGCTAATAGTCATCTCCTGAAGAATACATAACATGCGCGTGCACAATTCAACTGGGCATTTATCTACTGTCTGAAGCATAAAAATAAGCCACATACATTTCTGGCAATACCAAACGGAATTGCCCTTGGCTCATGGTGTGTAAACTGTCTGTAGCCACAGGTACCAAGCAGATCTCTTAAGCATATTGCAAAGAAAATGTAGGCTACACTATAGTGTACATTTTATAAAACCATATAGCCATCGCAATAACAAAACTTGTCACAAATGACTTTCTTTACTATTTCTCTACCCCTTGACTCTGCATTGGTCACATGACTTGCACAAGCAGAGGCTCAAATGTCATACAAGAGACACTGCACCCTTCTGTGGGGAGAACCAAAGACGGATGCAGATGTGGGCAGCTGTGTGAGTTTGAAAACATGACTTTGGAAGATCAGGTCCGTCTCTGGATGCCATCCCTTTCCTGTCTGAATGAAGAGGTAGAATCCTCTGTTTGGAATTGTCAGGCTTAGATTGGCCAAAACTTGAAAGTGTTTGAGAGAATAATAGACTGCCTAGTCTAGGATGACATGGTAGGGATTCCGGGAGAGTGAGGGTCACTGACGGTCCTGTCAAACTGGGGCCAGTTACCCCCAGGTATTCATTTTTCTTCATCCGTGTTCAGCCTCCCTAGTCAAGGCTGCTAGATACGGGTAATTAGATCGATCTGAAATTGGAGTGAGGCGAACAGATTTATCTGGTCAGGTTGGGGGGGAGGGCAGAGAAGAGTGATCCCTCTAAGTGACAGTCTATGAATGCCCAGCTGGCTAGACAACACAGCGAAGAGAGGCAGGGAGACAGCTAAAGGCTGTTTTCTGAGTCTCAGAGCTGCTTGCGTTACACTTGTCTCCCACACAAGATCACAAGCTTTTCAACAAAACAAAAGGATTTTTTTTATTCATCATTTTCCCTAATATTCAGCAAAACATACAACTCCTAATAAGCAGTCCATAAATTTCTAGAGTTGACTAGTGACTTAAAGCTCTGTTTCTGGAAGCCCAGTATTAAATTCTCTTGACATTTTTTTTTTTAATTTTTCTAGACAAAACCAGATGCTACTCTTAATTGTTTCACCTTGGTCCCAGTGATTCACCGGGCATCCTAGCACCTCCTATGGGCCTTCCTTATTAATTTTCAACACCATCCTTTCCAACGGATAGAGTCTGTCCTTTCGAAGGATTTGCCTGATTGAGTCACATGTGATTTTTTTTTCCTCTAGCCAGTTTAATCCAAGAGATGAATTCCGATGATCCCTTCATACAACAGAAAGCTGTCCTGGACTCGGAAAAGAAACTCCTACTGATGGAGAGAGAGCAAGAGGAGGACGGCTGCAGGACCACTCTGAATAAGACCACGATCAGTCCTCCACAAGCTCCCGAGGTTTCCCTTTCTGCTACAGAGGTCTATAAGTAGATGCCGTGGGGAGACCTGCTCTCGTGATGTCATCCCAACCTGATGAGGCTGGAGCAGTGTCACTACCCAGGCCTCCTGATGGGGTTTCCATATGGAACTATAAGCTCTATGAATGCTTTTTTCTCTTCCTGTTGTGAAGACTCAACCTCTCTGAGCTTGAGTGTTGTGTTTAGGTTATCCGTCTCAACTCCCACGTTCTAGCAAGTCACAGGGTGGGGGGGATCCTCTGACTTGGGCCATCTTGATTCTATAGGAGCAGGCCCATAATTGTGCCCACTATAGCATTTCCAACTTTAAAGCAAGCCCCTTAAAATCTGGAGCCATCAGTATCGGTGGTTAAAGGAAATGACCCGACTCCTCCTTTGCAGTAGGTTTGCTCTCTTAGCTTATATATACATTTACCAGAGACTGAGTTTTAAAATTTGTTTCTTTGTTTTTATGATAACTCATATCTTGCAGAATGCAGATGAAATGAGCCCAGGTAAGGATAGCATCTCTCTCTCTCTCCCTCTCCAATGTGTTGTGTTCATTTAGGATCAGTATTTTATATATATATAGATAGATAGATTGTACCTTCCAGACCCTTAAATTATGGCCTCTGGGCTTAAAAACAACCTACAAACAAAAATCCTGCTGACGACCCAAGTCTGGTGCCAGTGGTCTGAGAAGCAGCAAGCAGAGGCTTTTCTGTTTTATTTTTCATTTTCTCCTGACCAATCTTTTGTAAACTGAACTCAGTTATTCTTTATGATCCAATTTACCCTTCACTGCTTAGGGGATGAGGTTATTTTCTGTGTTGCTCAGCTCTGAGGCTCATTATGCTAAATAGAACGAAAAGTCTCTCTTCAAAGGAAAAACTTTTAAGAGACATAATTCAAATCTGAGGCACAGACACAGCCATCACACATAATAATACACCACACAGGTTAGCACATTAAGAAGGTGACAGTTCAGCTGCCTCAGAATTGTGTGCACATGTGCGTGTGCATGTGCTCATGTGTGCATGTACACACACACACACACACACACACACATACACACACACACACACACACACATACACATGCATGCTTGCATGTGTATGCCTACATATGTATGCATAAGAAGTACAGCTGTAACATCCCAAAGTAGCCTTCTCTGGAATTTGAACTAAAGGACTGATTAAATTATCTGGCTTGTTCTTTTTAACGCTGTGAATCGCTCTGCTGTCAGATGCCTTCTTGGCATCCGTGGAGAAGGACGCCAAGGAACGAGCCAAGAGAAGACGAGAAAACAGAGTCCTGGCAGATGGTAACTGTTGGTCCTTACTCTTCAGTAGCTGGGATGACTCCTGGTAGAAGGAGCCCATAAGAGCCTGTGTGCAGATGTGTGAGGATACAGAGCTCCCTGGGGAGGGGGGTTCATGACGGACTGGAAGCCAGAGGACCTGGCCAGGCAGAAACCATTGATCCTCTGATCTTACTCAACATGCAGTCAGTAGGACACAGCCTTAATCAGACATCCTGGGTGGACTGAGCCCATCAGATTCCTGAATGGCTCTGGGAAAATAGGAAAGAAGAGAGGCTCCACTGGCTAGCCTGAGCTAGAGTCAGGAGGAAAACTGAAATGGGGGAAAGAGGAGACAAAGTACATGAACATCGATAGAATGTTGAATGTATTGGGGTCGGGTGCATGAATGTGCAGAGTGCTTCCTGTGCTTTTCTTTAAGTGTGTGATGGTGTGTTAATGCAGAGCTTGCCCACTCCCCATTTGCTCGAAGATCATGGGGACACTTGCCTTGGTCAAGGGTACTCGTGGTGCAGATATAAGCCTCAGTTCAGAAAATTTCATTTCTCTGAGAGGCTGCATACAAAACCCCAGCATAGATTTGAAAGGGGGGGGGGAATAAAGAAATCGAACCTCAAGTAAAGGCAGTGAAAAGTAAGTGGCGCCGTGCCGAACTAGAAAACCTGCAATCTAGAAGAACCTCCCGACACACACTGAGGGCTGACTGTGTGCCTTTTATTCTTCCAGCCCTAAAGGAGAAGGGGAATGAGGCCTTTGTCAAGGGCGACTATGAAGCAGCCATATTTTTCTACAGTGAGGGTTTAGGGAAGCTCAAAGACATGAAGGTGCTGTACACCAACCGAGCCCAGGTGGGTAATCTATGACATCCACAGTAGCGACTCTGAGAATGGGTGTTGGGAAACCCCGTCAAAACAAAGACAAGGATAGACAGTATCTACCAACCAGCCTTTGTGGTTCATGTTGCAAGTGCCAGTTTCCATAGTATAAAGACTTCCCGTAATCAGCCTCGTGGCCTATGAGAACTTGAAGTCTGCCACTAATGTTTTTGGTGGTCCTCTCAAAGGCCAGTATCCCAGTTCCTGTTTGTTTTGTCAAACCTGCTTTTTGATTCTGTGACTGGGGCTAAACTGGGTAGGTAGGAAACCAACAGCACTTTCTCGGAAATGCAGGGTTTCTGAAGCCCTTTCCCCTCAGGTTTATTTTACAGGGAACCTCAGTATCTCAGAACTGAGCCATAACTAACTGCTCCTGCCCCTGATGTTTCTTACCTGCTGCTTAATGAAGGCAGGAAGCTGGTAACAAAATTTTTCCTTGTAACAAAAATGTCACTAGTAACCGTATCTTTGAGATATAGTGAAGTTTGGCATGGCAGATTCATGGATGTGATCCCATGACAGACAGGACCTGTCAGCTGGACTCTGTGTGACAGACTTGATGCCATGTCACTTACCAGAGAGGGAGGCAGCCACAGAGTCCTCGTCAGCTCCGATCTCCATAAATCAAGAGTATCTGCCTGGGCTTTGGTGGAGGAGAAGCATTCAAAGCCAGACATGGGACGTCGGAAGCTGGAGAGTCTGAAGGGTGACAATGATTTAATGGCCAATAAATCCGAGAGCAGTACAAGCTCGTTACCTGAACAGTTTGCATATGTCTGACTAGAGGCCAGGTGTTCCTTCCTACCCTCATTTGTGGCAGAAACTTGTTATAAGAAAGCAAGCCCATAAGAAAGATGGCCAGGCGTTGCTTTAACAGTGCCCACCTTATTGCCTTAACAAGAATATAAATATGAAGTTATTAAGGACAAACTCTGCCATATACTTTCCCTCAGTGCACTGTCTGTCACAGCTATCCAGTGCCCCACTAGTTATATAACACTGGAGCCATTGTAAGTCTGTTTAAAGAATTCCGAAGGATCTTTTAGGTGTAAGCAATTAATACAATGGTTACTTTTCTTTCAGCACCAAATTTTGTCTTGGAAAATATCTACCTACTGATGCTCATTCAAGCTAGTTTTCCTGAAGTGATTAGAAAGCAATGGAGTTGAATTACTTGTAAAATGTTATATAATTCAGACTCATATCTAGTGCAGGCTGTCTGTGCCCCCCTCATTCATCTAAATTAGTTAGTTACATTTTTACTGTATTCAGTTTTAAGCCACCCTTTGATTAGTCCTAAGAATCTCATTAAAAGTGGCTGTGGATAATATAAGGAAATGCAGTGAAAGGCTTTGGGGTAGCAATTTCTTCCAGCTCTCTTTCTCTCTGAGAGCGTACATTCAGAGGCAAATAAACACAGAACGTGTTACCTGGTATTAGGAATCACTTGAACTGCTGAGTGTTTTTAAAATGCTCCTCCCATTTGCCTTCGATGCTTAAAAAAACCAGTAAGGATGCTGGGAATTGAATATTGCTTGCTAAAGAAAAAAAGAAAAGCCTAACCCCCCCCCCCAGGTGCCTTTATTTCTCTCCTAGAGTTAATGTTAAATCAAGATTGCTGGTGCCCGATAGATAAATCTAGAGTTTAATTGCCATTAAGGAAAGTAGCTCTTCTTAAAATGGGGAGAAGCAAAAGAGAATGGAGACAACACAGGGCGTTGTCTAAACTCAAGTCTTAGAGGAGACTAGAGAAAAGGAAAGGAAAGAAAAAGTGAAAGACTACATAGAAAAATTGTTGAAGCCCATGATGAGGCCTTCGGGTTGTTTGTTTGGACCTTAAGTCTCATAGCATAAGCTCATGGTTGCGGTGGTCTAGCTGTCTAATGGTCTAGGAGGACACAGACTTCTTCATCCCATGTGGTTTCAAGTGCAACCTAAGACACAAAGAAAAGAAAGAGGAGCTGTACTGCGAAGGCCACTCGCCGGCTGTTACCTGCTCCCCCCTCAATTTGGCTGAATGCCTTGATTCCCCAAGAGTTACAACTCCGATGTAATTGGCTTTTTCATGGAAATAGCTCATCTTACTATTAAGAATATTATAGCCCCTTGGGAAAGTTTGAGTTGTGAGTAAACTTAGATGTGCACCGGCGTTGTTCTTGGAGACCGAGGGCCTTGGAGAAATCACTCATTCCCTGGTGCCAAGGTTGTTTTGGGTTTTTTTGGTTTGGGTGGGGTTCTTTGTTTATTTATTTATTTGTTTGTTTTTTTCACATGGGATGATCATTACTGTTTCTTCTGTGACTTTCCAAAAGAAAAGTGCCTAAAATCTATGTAGAGCTTCTTGATAAGAAAAGAAGAAGGAAAAGGAGGAGGAGAAAGAAGAAGAGGAAGAGGAGGAGGAGTACATATATAAATATATTCTTTCTCTTTCTCCCATTTTTATTATTTGTAAATATTAATTATTTAGAAAATGGTTTCCTGATTACATGACCTATGCCCATACTCATTGTATACATACAAACACACACACAGACACACATATACACACACATGCACACATACACACACGTGTACACACACATACAAACACACACACACATGTAAGCTAGAATCCACATATGAAAAAGAACATGTGGTATTTGTCTTTTAACCTCTTCTATATATTCCCCAGATCTATACATTCCCCTGCATATTTCCTGTCTCTTTATGGCTGAATAAAACTCCATTGTTTATCAGTATCCCAATTTTATTACCCATTTACCTGCTGATGGACATCTTGACTGGCTCCATTTCCCTGGTAAATGTGTGTTCACGTATGTCTGTGGTAGGATGTGCATTTCCTTTGGGTAAGTGCCCAGAAGTTTTCTAGCTGAGGTACGTGGCTTCCAGACGATCCTCCATACTGATTTCCGTAGCGGCTGCCCCAGTTTGTACTCTCACCTGTGAATAAGGTTCCTAGCCTTCCCATATCCTCAAATCTATTTTCTGTTATTTGTCTACTTGGTGATAGTAGCTGCCCGTTCTGTACGGAATGAAGACTCCTTTGATACAGAGTTGTGTCTGAGTATCACGTATTTGTGTCATTTCAGGCTTATATAAAACTTGGGGACTATCAGAAGGCTCTTGTGGATTGTGACTGGGCTCTGAAGGTAAGAGACTCTTTCCTTTGCCACATGACTGTATTGAGTTTGCTCTGGCCTGTGTCTGAGAAGTGCACAGAAAGCAGCTCCACGTGTATTGTGAAGGACCTCAGTTTCCTCATCTGTGAAATGGGATGGAATAGAGTTTCTGTGAGGGTCAGAACATGCACACATGGGCTTAGTTCATACATGTGCTCCAGAGACAGTATCAGCATTGTTCCTTGAAAGTCCTATGTTACACTAGCTCATTCTTCACTTGGTCCCTGTCAAATGCTTTACTCTGTGTCACAGGGAAAACATCATTTCTTCTCCTCCAGGACCAGCCACAAGAGACAATTTCTGCAATGTCATCTTCCTTGTCAGTCATGAAATCATTTGGAAATTGATTACTCCCTCTTCTACTTATGGAGGGTTGTCAGAAGTATAAATTGCTATTGTCCCATGTGGGTCAGGCTTGGGCACATGCACAATGATTTGCTTTATGCTCTCTCCAAAAGCATACAGGTAGAGAGGCAATCAAAGGTGCAGAGAAGAAAAAAATTGCTCAGCTCTCTGGTGCCACAATTAATCCTTGGGGACAGTATTTCATATGACTAAATAAATGTTTAAATAACCATAAATCCAAGTTTCCCTGTCTTACACTGTCACATGGTCTGTTTTTTAAAAATTACCTGAACAAACTCTTCTCAGAGGACAGTGCACATAAGCTACTCAAAGGATCTAGAAACAAGAAGCATTTTTATCTTTTAAAACGCTTGAGATTTTCTGTGGCACTCCATAAAAATATGATCCTATTCGCTCTCCCCCTTTGTCTGTTTCTCTCTATTTCCATCTGCCTTACCTCTATCTCGTCTCTATCTCTCTGTCTCTCTCTGTCTCTCTGTCTCTCTGTCTCTCTCTCTCTCTCTCTCTCTCTCACACACACACACACACACACACACACACACACACACACACACACACACATTCTTGTTCTCTCTGTCCTATGGCTTTTCACATATTAGGCAAGAATCCCACCAATTCCAAGCCCTTTATATTTTGAGACAAGGTCTCACTAAATTGACTAGTCTGGCCTTGAACCTGTTATCCTCCTGCCTGCCCCAGCCTCCCAAGGAGCCAAGATTATAGCCCTGCACCATCAGGCCTAACTTCATAAAATGTATCTCTTTGTTGTAATGTTTAAGAGAGCACGATGTGTTGTAATGTGACAGATTTGACAAAGGAGTGGGGGGGGGCATGTGCAGTGTGTGTGTGTGTGTGTGTGTGTGTGTGTGTGTGTAATGTAATGTGTTGTAATGTGACAGGTTTGGCAGAGGAAGGGCAAAGAAACTTAGGCATAGAATACCTCAGACCATTTGCCATTTTACCTGATTAGTGTAAACAACTTGCAGTCAGATAAGGTAGAACTCTAAGAGAAGGACCCAGGTGTATTAGGTGCCTCCGGCTTCCCAGGGCAGCACCCCTGGCCTCACCCAGTTTCCATGGCCTAAATCAAGAACACACATTCACAGCCACATACTGGCCATATTCTCTTGCTCATCTTTGTTTTTACTTATTTGTGTGTACATGTGTGTCCATGCATGACATATGTGTGATATGTGTGTATGTGTGTGTTTTGTATACATGTTGTGTGTGTGTGCGTGTGTGTGTGAATGCCACAGCACATATATAGGAGTCAGAAAAATCTCTGTGGAGTTGGTCTTAGGTTTCCACCTTTAGGTAGGTTCCAGGGATTGGACTACTGTCTCCTTACCTGTTGAACCATCTCAATGGCTCCTCTTGCTTTTATTATTATTATTATTATTATTATTATTATTATTATTATTATTATTAAGGGTATAAGCAAGGGAAACAGAAAATCCTCCTTGATTCTGGGAGTTCATAAAGCATTGTGAACCTGAAGGTAGCATGAAGCACCTGGTAATGTCATCCCTCTGAAGGCACAGTGTGGCGGTACACCACTCTGTCACACTAGGCAGGTCTTCCCATCATGAGAGCAACCTGACGGCAGCATTGGCTTTCCAGCGTGAACATGCTCACCCACGCTGTCACCTTGCTTGCTCAGTATTGTTGTTCTTATTGTTCTTGTTGTTGTTTTTAACTTGTTTTGTTTTCTGGAGAAAAGCGCTCAGGATGTTTTCCTGGACTGTTTCAACAGTAACAGCAAAATCAATCATTTGCTGCAGGCACACAGCATAGGTTCTGTTCAGTGCCACTGTTTTCCATATTTTTTCTGACAAAAAGATGAGCCCTCAGAGATGAATTAAGCCATTTACATAGGCTCACAAAGCCAGAGGCCATACTGTTATACTCTTAACTATCTACTGTAAAAAAAAAGAAAAAGAAAAAGAAAGAAAGAAAGAAAGAAAGAAAGAAAGAAAGAAAGAAAGAAAGAAAGAAAGAAAGAAAGAAAGAAAGAAAGAAAGAAAAAAGCCCCTGCAGAAACCCAAACCTGAAACCCCAGGATCCCTGGGAAAGGACCACATTCCTGAGACAGAAACAGGATCTCCTCTAAGGGACTCCAGAGTACAAGTCTTCTAATCAGACAAGGACCAAAGAGTAGACACAGCCCACGCTGACCCAGGCTAACACATTGGCCTTTGCCCAAATGTTGAATGAAGCTCAGCATAATTAACTAAAGAGACATCAAAGCACAGCAGGCCCAGCGGAAGCAGCATTAAAATAATCACCAACACCCTGAGCCCAGTCTTGTTAAACGCCCAGTGAGGCTCCCAGCTAGAGAGGTTTGGATCAACACAAAAAGAATTTGAAAACTGGTTAACTTCTGCTCTTTGTGGAAGCCACGGATTCCAAAAAAAAAAAAAAAAGGTTTGCTCTCTTTAAAAAGTCTTTATAATCTCGGTAGCAACGGTCTCTGGCACTCTATTATTAATAGTATGGGGACTTTCATGCCAATTTAATATTTCTTGACACTTTTAAATTGGAAGAGACCAGCCTCAGTGATATTTCAGGGCCAATGTTCCTTGTCAAAGAAGATAAGGGCAGCCAAACTGCTTTTCCATCAGGAGCAGACGAATGTCACCATCAGCAGAACACTTCCTGAGCAATGAAAACCATCCTGCTTTGAAGGCCACACTCCTTCAAAGACAGTGTGGGGCTCATTGGAGTAAATGCATGTGACAGAAGACTCCTGGTTCCACTGGACAGGTCCAGTCATAAGAAGATCTATTAGTTGCTCTCTGTGGGTGGAGAGAGGATGATATCATAGCTATAGCCACTTCTCTGTGTCACACCTGTGAAGGGCATGGCTTCAGCTTAGGGACTTGCATGCCCTCAGCTGTGTAACACTAGTACTCTGCCATGAGTATGCTATGAAGACGCTATGAATATCTGGTTCTCATAAGCAGAGGTGTGGAGCACCCTCTCTTCCCCTTGATCAGACCTTTCCTTCTTCCTGGATTTCATCCTTTGTGAGTTTGCTGTACTCACCACTCTGTTCCCTGCCCTCTTCCCTCCTGGCTCCTCATCTCCTCTCAGGAGCCTCATGGGTTCACCCATCATCTCTGCAAGTCCCCTTCAGACCAGCTTCCCTAGCTTCTCCCTTCTCCCAGCTCTCTCTCGGAACTCTACCCATTCCCTTCCCTTGCTATCATCACCCTCCCTTCAATGCTTTCTTTCACTCAAGATTCAGTTCAAATGCCTCCCACACTGCCTGCTCCTCTCATTGCAGGGTCTCCTCTACTGAACCTGGAGGAGAGCTTTTCCTGCAGTCTACAGTCGTGTTTTCATAGCGTACTTCCAAAAGAGATTTGGTTTTATTTGCCGTCGTTGTTTCCAGTATTGGGAACTGAACCCAGGGACTTGTGCATATTAGGCAAGCTATGCCTCCAATCCTGATAACAATTTTAAGACCCTGTGTCCTGGAATTCAATGACCAGATTTCAAATTCTAGCTCTTCCAGGCAGTAATGATGCAGTATCAGCCCCCGCCCCTACCCCCCCCCCCCCCGCTCTGCTCTCCTTGTCTGCGGCATGGGGCTGCCTGGGCCTGTCTTGTTGCATCCGTACAACCATCAAGCTCATATGGAACAGACTGATCAGCTGGAGCTCCTATTATTCTCTGTATTACTCCCATTCACTTCATAATAGATCAGGAAATATTATACATAAAAAACTCCTGGTAAGAGTTTCTCTATATTATTGTTTCCTCTTTTGCTATTATTTAGCCTTTCTGTAAATCACATTTGCTCTGGAATGTATCGTTGCTGCCGTAACCACAGCAACAGCAGCTAATGGAGCAGTATTAGGAGAGTGCTAAGGGTTACACCATCCTTCCTCCCAACAGTGAGGTGGGGAAGGAGAATATGAATTGCTGTCTTTACTTTCCAAATAAGGAAAATGGTTGTCCAAAAGCTAGTGGCCTAACCACCATTCTGAGCTGTTAATTCACCTAGAACATTTTAGACTCCTGAGACTGATCTCCTGAACCTTCTAAATCTAAACTCTAAAGCATATCTCACCTGGCTCAATCTCTTGCTTATAAAGGGGATGAGTAAATGTTAATTAACTGATGTTTCAAATGTTAGTTCATGTGTCTGTGCTGGATGACTCCCCGTAGACTTACAATGAGGAGGAGCAGGCAGTCAGGCCCTTCTGTGAGTGGTATACTTAACCCTCCCTTTTGTGACACTAATGGGAATTCCTGTTTGTTCTGTACAGTCCAAGAATGTTCTGCAATAGCCATACTTTCTGATTTAGATGAGTGAGTTTATTAAACACATAGCAAGCCAATGTAAAAAGTAAGGAGAGAAGCCGGGCAGTGGTGGTGCACGCCTTTAATCCTAGCACTTGGGATTTCTGAGTTTGAGGCCAGCCTGGTCTACAGAGTGAGTTCCAGGACAGTCAGGGCTATACAGAGAAACCCTGTCTCGAAAAACCAAGAAAAAAAAAAAAAAAAGGAGAAAAAGCACATGGGAGGGGGAGAGGGAGGAAGAGAGAGCACAGAAGAGCTGGAGTTCTCAAAGACAGCCCAAAGCAGAACAGAGTATTCTGGTAAAAGAACAAGTAACAGCAGGTAGAGTTACATCATCAAACCAGGCACTCAGGACATCCAGCAGGAACAGACTGGGGAAGTTGAGGCAGTCATCTGAGTGCCCCACTGAGCTACCTCTCCACAGAGAAGCTCCCCAAGGCTCAACTCCAGCCTCCCTTTCCACCATAGGCACTCTCAGATCAGGTAGTGAGGAGTAAGCTCTATTGGAGATGTTCACCTTTCAGCTATTCTCAGGGGCTCAGTGTTCTTACTCCTGGGCTGTTTTGCTGTTCTTTCTCCCCTAGCACAGAGTTAGGAGGGCCAGCCCACTCCCAGACAGAAGGTCTTGAAGAACACTTTGTGACAAATATACTTGTGTCTGAAATGGAGTGGGAAGCAACCCCACTTTAAGACCCAGATTCCTTCTCAGTGAGCTCAAAGAACACGTGACAATTGAACGTGCATTGCACCAGTGTTCATGTTATCACTTATTTTCAAGAAGGGACTTACTGCCCACTAAGACATGCTACTAACTACGATTGCCTTCCCAGAGAATTCTGTCTGCTAATGAGCAAGTAGCTCTCAAACTTAGCTGCATAGATACATTACCCAGAAAGCTGAAAAATTATCTGTCTGGACCTCAGTTAGACAGTAACTTAATTGGTCCAGGGACAGCCAGGCCCAGATAGATATGAGTCTTCCCAGAGATTCTAACATTCAGCCAATGCTGACAACTCTTGTAAACTTAGGACCTTGCTTTACTTCTTGAGCAAGCCTCTACGTGAAAGTGAGAGCTGACAGTATCGCTAATTTGGAAGAGAGCATAGCCATGTGTCCAGGTTCCTTGCAGGCAGCAATTAACTTGGCCACAGATGCACAGAAACATCTTAATTGTCAACTCTGGTAGCTATCCTGAGAACCAAAGCACTGACCTCCTTTTAACTAAGCAGGCAGGGCAGTGCCTAATGACTTCAGATCTGAAAAACATCTGATCAAACATTCTCTTTTACGCAGTGTGATGAGAATTGTACAAAGGCCTATTTCCACATGGGGAAAGCCCACTTGGCCCTGAAGAACTACAACAAGGTAAGCTCTTAGCTCAGTGATAGGTTGGTTAGATGTTTGGGTTTTTTTGTTTTTGTTTTTTAAATTTTTTTTTTAGGATACAATGTTTTAATGTAGGAGGAAAGTGTTACACAACAGAGGGAAATGCCTAAGCCCGTGTAACTGTAATTACAGTCAAAGATTATCCTCTCTAGAGAATCATCTTTTTTTTTTTTTTTTTTTCCTCCTTTTTTATTTTTGATACTTTATATACATTTCCAATGTTTCCCCTTTTCTGAGTCTCCTCTTTGGGTACCCCCATCCCCTCCCCAACCCGCCTCTAGAAGGGAATTCCAC
>JAPYYD010003940.1:0-13608 GCA_028551405.1 Uromys caudimaculatus | reverse complement strand
AATTGTACACACTTAAGATAGCTGATCCCTAAGTAATAATTTTAATATCTAAGTCTCATGGAGATTATTTCTAGAAAATATTTTGCAAATGGACCATTCTTTGAACATTTTGCAATGTTTTTGTTGAGGAACAGATGTTACAAAAATTATATTGGGGTTATCTTGATAGTTTAATTCTTTAGTTCTCCAGGGACTGTGTTAAATATCGCTTTTGAAGGACTATAACTATCTGAAACTTTCTAAACTATTTTTGTAGAATACACATTGTCTGCTTTCACACAGCCCTAAAAATTTCATTCTGTTGTCTCTGCAGTTAGCCAAACTATCTGATAAAAAAAAAAAAAAAAAAAAAAAAAACCTGGAATTCTTCCTTCCCAGAGTAGAGAAAAAACAATATAAATCCTTTAAACTCCTAATCCACTTCAGCCTTTTCTGTGTTTGTCCTTGAGAAAAACAAATGTATTAAAAACCAGATGCTCAGTTCTGATATTTGAATTAACAGGTCTTCCTTGCTCTCCAGATTCCTGCTGTACACTGGAAACAGAAACAGCCATTCCATGGAATGATGGACTGTAGAAGAATAAACTAAAATATAATCAAAATATACCTAAATACAAAGTTATCAAAATAAATGTATTCAAAAAAATATGTGCTTGATGCCATAAGTATTCAGTTAAGACTCATGGCACAAGTTGTATTCAAGAGGTCCAACAAACAGGTACTCTTCAGCTCAGTGTGACTTAACTTATGACTGTGGATTTTCTGGTAGAACTGAAGTGATGGGCTTCAATTGAAACTACACTTCAAATCCTGAATTTTAATCTGGTGGGCTAGTAACGTGAGGCAAGAACATTCTCTAGGCACTCCAGTTGCACCTCCCCATCAGTCATCTGACCAGCAACTGACACTGTACACTGTGTGGCTTAGATATCGTTTTCAGTAAATAAAGTATCCAAAGGGCATTTTCAACTTGTGATGGCTTTAAGGTCAGCATGCTGATCTCACCATCAGATGAAAAGCACTGGACTTATGTGGGGCAGTGATCTGTGACAGGCAATCTGGCACCTGGTTGAGTATAGGTGTAAACTCTGGGCAACTCAGTGGAATAATCCGCAAGGGACTGGAAAACTTTATGCCAACACTCCCGGGAGGATTTGGCTCCAGTCAAGGTCATGAATCACCCCTCCAAAGGGAGAGGTGTAAACACACAACCCCAAGCCATCCCCATGTTAATGAGACACCTAGCAGCTTAGCCAGGCCCGTTCCCAGGTACTATATCTGCCTTGCCTTTCCCAGAGGGGCAGGAGTACAATTCCATCCAGGCCACTCCACACGATGAAAATAAACATCTTAGAATTATGGACTGTCTCTTCATCTGGACCTGCCGTGGGAAGTGAGGGATCCAGCCTTCAATTAAGGAGCCATGTCTAAGCTCTTGTAGAGGGCTTCCCAGTGCTCCCAGACGGTACTCATTCACCCAAGCCTAATCAGCTAGCCCTGCACCCCTAGCCTCCAAAGCCCGGTCTAGGCGGGAACCCCAGCTGCACTCCAGCTAGTCTGTCTGCAGCACCCTGCAGCGACTGCAGTGTCCCGGGCTAGAGAACCTACAGAGACAGCTGCCACACATTCCCCAAGAATGACCCCCTCCCTGACCCCCCGGGCAGAGCCCACAAAGGCTTCCCACAGCCCCCACCTGCCCATCAGACTATGTGGGAAGATTTGAAGCCACTTCTCACATGTCTGCTGTCCCACCCAGAGCCGCAGCGCCCCAGGACAGACATGTGTGACTTCATCCTACCAAGCCAGGGTTGTTCCCATACACTTACTTCAAGCAGACTATGAGACTGAATCATAAAACAGAAGGGCAGATTCTTGACACTTCCACTCCACCATCATTCTAGCTCGCAATAGTTTGAAACTTTACTGACTTCGTACATAATGCTAATTAGTTCTTCAGCACTCCTAATATTAAATGTGTTATCTTCAATAGGATGGGAAAATTTCCTGCAGATATGATAAACCAAAAGGCAGAACTTCAGTCCAAAGTGACACCATCTGTTGCTTGAACTTGAGGATAAGTTAATAATGCAGTAGATTCTGGGTCTGCATTTAATCTGCATCATCAGCTCAACATTGTTCCTTGTCATCAGTAGGCATAATAGAGAATCAGCTGCTGGTCACATGTCTGACCCAGCTGTATCTCACTGCTACTACCCTTGGTCACAAGATAGCCGTCTCCATGTCACCAGCCTAACAGAAGATCAAATTTAGCTGCCAAAGCACAGAACACATCCTGTTTCTTGGATTTCATCTGTCTTGCATTTCCTTAAACATCATTTACAGGAGAAGCAGCAATTGAAATAGAGTTCTCAAATGCCCTGGATGGTAAATAAAACAAAGCATATGCTGTAAATACCCTTGGAGAGAAATGCCCTGGCATGTATGGAAGGTCCTACAGGTGTGTAGAATATGTTGCACATCTGGCTTCCCTTTACTAAGAGTTGGTTGACTGCTCTATATTTTGAAGGTAGTAATATTCTATTGGCCAGGTTTTTCTGGCTCATTCTTATAAACAGGCAAAAGGGCCTGTTTAAATAGAATCCAGAATCAGAAAAGTCTCTCTATATATTTGTTGCTCTGTGGCTAGGAGACAACTGTTGAGTTTCTATGATCACCTCCTCCTGTGAACTCAGTCTTTGAAGCAAACCAAAGACTATCCTGTGAAGAAGGGAAAGTAACTCCCAGCACAGATACTAAGGGATTACTTAGTAATACCCTTGGATTTGGCTTCCATCAGATGGAAAAGAACTTCAGCCTATAGCTAATAACTGGCATCATTTAAATATCTAAGCACATAACACTAGGGAAAATATAATATGACCATCAATACAAGACAAATCATGACTATCACAGGAAAGAGCATCATCTCTGGGATTAGTCCACTAAGTCCATCGGCTGTCTCCAAATATACGCGTGTCTGTTGTGCTGCCACAGTGACTACGCCTACTAGACTAAAGGTTAGGGGTGAGTTTGATATCCTGTAGTGACTGGCAAAGGTCTTTATGTTTTTCCCCATCATGTACACGAGGCTAGCCAGACCACAGGTTCTGAAGATCTTCCTGTCTCTGCCTTCCATCTCTCCATAGGAGTACTGAGATTTCATGTGCATGCTACAGAGGGTGGCTTTACTTAGGTTTGGGGGATTTGAGCTCAGATCTTCATATTCGCAAGGACAAGCACTCTCCCCATGAAGCCATCTTCCTATCCCTTTGTTCTAGTTTCACTAAATACTAGAAATATTCAAAATTCTCCCTGGTTTATTCAACAGCCTACTCTTCAAAACAGTGTTGTGTTGTTCTGTCTCAAAGTATGTCTGTGTGTTTCTGAGGTCAGTCTTGCTGTTGACCTGTAGTTTCATTCCACTCTAACCTGAAAACACTTGAGGACTTATTTTGTTGTTTTTCAATTTATGAAGGTTTGCTTCATGGCCGATGGCAAGATCAATTTTAGTGGAAGGTCTATGTGTCATTATGAAGATTATATATTTTCTTTCTGTTGTGTGAACATTCTATAGACTTCTATGAAATTTAATTGATCTATTGTTTAATTCAACTCTAAGATTTGTCTGCTGATTTTTTAATTTGGGAGATCTAACTCAATGTGAGAGTGGGGTATTGAGCCTCCACCCTCATTATGCCAAGGCCCAAATGGCATTTTATGCACTTCAGTGTTTGCTCAATGATAGTTCCATATCCTATTTATTAATAGTTCCTTTCATTAGTGTGTATGAGCCCCTTTACTTCTTCCAACCTGTTGAGGTTGCAAGTCTCCTTTAAGAGGTCTAAGAATCACTATGGAAGTTTTTCTGCAGATTCCACTTGCTTGGTATTTCCTCCTCCAATCTTCACTTCTCAGTTTGTAGATGTCTTTCCAGTTAACTATGTGATTTTCTTGGGGTTATCAAATAGACAGATCTTGTTATTTGATCTATTACACTGTCTCTTAATCAATACTTAAAGGCATTTGCGTTCTGGACTGTAATTGAGAGGCTTTGCTGTTGTTATGGTTTTGTTATTTCCTGTTCTCATTGGTTGGCTTATTGGGAATTCCTTTCTTTCTTGCTTGGATGTGTTTGATGTTTGCTGGTTTGCTGTGTTGATCACAATTCATCCCTTCCCAAGTCTCTCCTGTTTGTGTGCTGTTTTTATGAAGTGCGGTCTTTCCTATGAGCCTCTTTTTGGCTCTGAGTATTCCTTTAAGAATGTTCTGTGGATTCTTTGTTTAGTCCTGTATATCATTTTTTAATAGGGTTATTTGGTTCTCTGGAGTCTAACTTCTTGAGTTCTTTGTATATATTGGATATTAGTCCTCTATCAGATATAGGGTTGGTAAAGATCTTTTCCCAATCTGTTGGTTGCTGTTTTGTCCTATTGACAATGTGCTTTGCCTTACAGAAGCTTTGCAATTTTACGAGTTCCCATTTGTGGATTGTTGATCTTAAAGCATAAGCCATTGGTGTTCTGTTTAGGAAAATTTCCCCTATGCCCATGTGTTCGAGGCTCTTCCCCAACTGAGGAATATGGAATGGCTGAGAAGCACCTAAAGAAATGTTCAATATCCTTAGTCATCAGGGAAATGCAAATCAAAACAACCCTGAGATTCTATCTCACATCAGTTAAAATGGCTAAGATCAAAATCAGATGACAACAGATGCTTGCAAGGATGTGGAGAAAGAGGAACACTCCTCCATTGCAAACTGGTGGAAATCAGTCTGTTGGTTCCTCAGAAAATTGGACATAGTACTACCTGAGGACCCAACTATACCATTCCTGGGCATATACCCAAAAGATGCTCCAACATATAATAAGGACACATGCTCCAATGTGTTCATAGCAGCCTTATTTATAATAGCCAGAAGCTGGAAAGAACCCAGATGTCCTTCAACAGAGGAATGGATACAGAAAAATGTGGTACATTCACATTTTGGAGGACTATTCTATTAAAAACAATGAATTCATGATATTCTTAGGCAAATGGATGGAATTAGAAAATATCATCCTGAGTGAGGTAACCCAGTCACAAAAGAATACACATGTTATGTACTCACAGATAAGTGGATATTAGCCTAAAAGCTCAGAATATCCAAGGCAAAATTCACAGAGCACATGAAGATCAAGAAGGAAGACCAAAGTGTGGATGCTTCAGTCCTTTTTAGAAGGGGGAAACAAATACTCAACGAAGGAAATATGGAGACAAAGTGTGGAGAAGAGACCAAAAGAAAGGCCATCCAGAGACTGGCCCACCTTGTAATCCATCCCACAAACAGACACCAAATCCAGACACTATTGTGGAGGCCAAGAAGTGCTTGCTGACAGGAGCCTGATATAGCTGTCTCCTGAGAGGCTCTGCCTGACAAACACTGAGGAGGATGCTCACAGCCAACCATTGGACTGAGCATGGGTTCCCCAATGGAGGAGTTAGAGAAAGGACTGAAGGAGCTGAGGAGTTTGCAACCCATAGGAAGAACAGCAATATCAACCAACCAGACCCCTCAGAGTTCCCCTGGAACTAAACTATCAACCTAAGAGTACACAGAGGGACTCCTGGCTCCAGCTGCCTATGTAGCAGAGGATGGCCTTGTCAGATATCAAAGGGAAGAGAGGTTCTTGGTCCTGGGAAGGCTCCATGTCCCAGTGTAGGAAAATGCCAGGGCAGGGACTTGGGAGTGGTGGGTGGGTGGGGGAGCACCCTCATAGAAGCTGGGGGAGGTAGGGTGGGATAGGGGTTTCTGGAGGGGAAAATAGGAAAGGGGATAACATTTGTTATGTAAATAAGTAAAATATCCAATTTTTTTTGAAAAAAAGAATATTCTGTGGAGCTGACTTTGCTGTTCCAGACATTAACACTTGTTTCTTATAGTCTTATTTCTATATCTATTTCAATAGTTTTGAGAGGTATATGAATCTTGATCAACAGTAATTTTCTTTCAAAGTATGAAATACATCATCTGTGTTTTCTTGGCTTTTATAAAGGCTAACAACAGTCCTGATATTATTCCCTTGTTTCTGCCTTTGTGTGTTAGTTGGTGTTTCTCCCTAGTAACTTTTAGTCCTATTCTTTTGAATGCATTTTTGAGATCTTTTTGTTTGTTTGTTTGTTTGTTTGTTTGTTTTCTTTTTTTTCGAGACAGGGTTTCTCTGTGTAGCCCTGGCTGTCCTGGAACTCACTCTGTAGACCAGGTTGGCCTTGAACTCAGAAATCTGTCTGCCTCTGCCTCCCAAGTGCTGGGATTAAAGGCGTGCGCCACCACTCTCCGGCCATTTTTGAGATCTTAACTATGATGTGTTATGGCAAAGCTTCTTTGCTCATGTCTTAATTCCCATCATTGATGGCACTTTCTGTTTATTGCTGTGGTTTTCTTTTTCCTTGTTTGTTTTTAGGACATCATTTATTCTTTGATAATTTTTTGTATATATACAACGTATCTTGATCATATCCACCCATCGGTGGATCATATCTGACCATTGATGAGAGGGGATGGTGTGCAGGGCAATGTGTGCTTAGAGCTTTAGTAAGCTTTGTTTTATGAGTATGAGTGCCTTTGCATTTGGAGTATAGATGTTGAGAATTGAGAATTATTCTTGGTAGATTTTTCCTTTGATGTGTATGAAGTGTCTTTCCTTATCTTTTTTGATAACTTTTGGTTGAAAATTGATTTTATTCAATATTAGAATGGCTACTCCAGCTTGTTTCTTGGGACCATTTGCTTGGAAAATTGTTTTCCAGCCCTTTACTCTGAGGTAGTGTTTGTCTTTAACACTGAGGCACAGTTCCTGTATGCAGCAAAATGCTGGGTCCTGTTTACGAATCCATTCTGTTAGTCTATGGCTTCTTATTGGGGAACTGAGTCCATTGATGTTAAGAGATATTAAGGAATAGTGATTGTTGCTTCCTGTTATTTTTGTTTTTAGAGGTGAAATTATGTTTGTGTGGCTATCTTTTTTTAGGTTTGTTGAAAGAAGACTTCTTTCTTGCTTTTTCTAGGGTGTAGTTTCCCTCCTTGTGTTGGTGTTTTTCATCCATTATCCTTTGTAGAACTGGATTTCTGGAAAGATATTGCATACATTTGGCTTTGTCATGGAATATCTTGGTTTCTCCATCTATGGTAATTGAGAGTTTTGTTGGTTATAGTATCCTGGGCTGGCATTTGTGTTCTCTTGGGGTCTGTATGACATCTGCCCAGGATCTTGTAGCTTTCATACTCTCTCGTGAGAAGTTTGGTGTGATTGTGATAGGTCTGCATTTATATATTACTTGACCTTTTTCCCTTACTGCTTTTAATGTTCTTTCTTTGTTTTGTGCATTTGGTGTTTTGACTAGTATGTGACATTTGGAATTTCTTTGCTGGTCCAATTTATTTGGAGTTCTGTGGGCTTCTTGAGTGTTTACATGCATCTCTTTCTTTAGGTTAGGGAAGTTTTCTTCTATAATTTTGTTGAAGATATTTACTGGCTCCTTAAATTGGGAATCTTCACTCTCTTCTAGGAGCTTTTTGCATTTTGCATTTTCTTTGACTGTTGTGTCAAGGTTTTCTATGGTATCTTCTGCTCCTGAGATTCTCTCTTTTATCTCTTTTATACTGTTGGTGATGCTTGGGTCTGTGACTCCTGATCTCTTTCCCAGGATTTCTATCTCCAGGGTTGTCTTCCTTTGTGATTTCTTTATTAATTCTATTTCCATTTTTAGATCCTGGATGGTTTTGTACAATTCCTTCACCTGTTTGGTTATGTTTTCCTATAATTCTTTAAGGGATTTTTTGTGTTTCCTCTTTAAGGGCTTCTAGCTATTTACCTGTGTTCTCTTGTATTTCTTTAAGAGAGTTATTCATGTCCTTCTTAAAGTCCTCTATCATCATCATGAAATGTGACTTTAAATCAGAGTCTTGCTTTTCTGGTGTGTTGGGGTATCCAGGGCTCATTGTGGTGGGAGAACTGTGTTCTTTTGATGCCAAGTAGCCTTGGTTTCTGTTGCTTATGTTCTTGCCCTTGCCTCTCACCATCTGAATATCTCTAGTGTTCGCTGGTCTTGCTCTCTCTGTCTGTAGCTTGTCCTTCCCGCAAGCCTGTGCGTCAGTACTCCTGGGAGACCAGTTCTCTCCAGGATGAATTTGGTTATGGAGAGCTGTGGCATAGGGTCAGCTCCGGGTGCAGACAGAAACCTGAAGGATTATGTCCTTGACTGTTCCTTGGTTCCTATGACCTGATGACTCTATGCTGGTTCCTCTTGGGTCAGGAATTTGAGCAGAAGTGGTGGTGTTACCTGTGCTCCCAGATGTGCCAGCACTACTGGGAGACCAGCTCTCTTGGAGCAGTATTTGGGTATGGGGCTCTGTGGCACAGGATCAGCTCTGGGCTCAGACCATGTACTGAATTCTTGACCTATGCTTCTTCCTAGCCAAGCCTATCTCCTGTGCTTCCTTCTTCCTGTTGAGGAGACTCTGCTCACTCTTTGCATACCTGCCCTCCACCCTGTGGTGGGTGGAGCAGATGTTGGGGATTGTTTATCACACTTCTGCTGTTTATTTGCTTTACCTTTGGGCAATCCACCGCATCCTTACCCTTCACCCACATTCTTCTAAGGATTCTGATGCTTCTCAGGCTCCCTACAGTGTAGGTGGGAGGTTGGTGTACTGACTTCAGGCTACTTTAAACTTTCTTTGAAGCTGTGCCCATTCATTGGCCTAAGCTGCTCCCCTTTGCTGAATTCTGGTGGGTGGAAGGTGTATTCTGCCCAACTCTACTCTTTTCTTGTGCTCAGATTGCTTGTTTCTGATGTGACAGTGGAGAGTGATTGTGCGGTCACTGGATTTCAAATTCTAGTCACCACCATCTAGACCTTGCTCAAAGTCCTCTGGGGACCAGTTTCTTCTTTGCTTGGGTTCAATCTCACACCTCAGTTTCTGGTAGTGGGAGCTGCTTCTCAGTACACTGGGTACACTTGCCCTGTCGGGCCACCTCCTTCTTCCAGTGCCTTGGTGGTGGGATTAGTCAGTCCACCTGAGGAGTCAAGCAGAAATGGCAGGCTCCTCCTAACCTTCTATTTCTTCTTCCTTGTTCCTTCTGCCTGATATGAAGGGAAGGCAGAGTAGTGTTTTTGAGGTAGGATCAGTCTCTGGCTGCCTCTGTCTACCCCTCACTCCTCTGTAGCTGTTACTTCTTTTCAGCCCTCAATCCAGACTCAAAACTTTTCCTCTATATTTCTTCTGACTTTTCTTATTTTGACTCTCTCCTTTATTGGCACACACTGAGGCAGCCTCTAGTCTATGATTGTTAGAATGTAGCCCTCTCTAAATGTATTATTAAGTTCAGGAAATGATAAGCCCATGTGGGGTAATATAAGGATTTTCACTGAAATGGGAATTGCTTAGGTGTGGTGTATCTTGAGTGTTGCCAACTAAGGCTTGTCAGAGGCATTGGAAGGCTTGCATTGATATCACTTCTGAATGTACAAAGGTTTTGGTTGCTATGCAGCTTTGGCCTGATAGTTGAGGAAGAGTTCTCATAATGCCCTGTCTCCCTTGTTTCCTTTCAGATACACAGTAGAACATATCTTTAATCATGAAGATCTCTCTTGGTGCTTCTAGGGTATGCTCAACAAGAGCTTGTCTCCCAGGAAAACTAGTTCTATCTGATAAAATAAGTAAATAAATAAAATTTCTGGAACATGCTGAAATAACTGGAAGATCATGATATACACTAGAGACTGCAGGAGGTTATTATAATAACCTCCCTAGTGGTTTTAAGAATTTGTTCCATTCACATGCATTTAATAAGGGAGTAATATAAAATGTTTGTCCTAGCCTAGAGGACAGCCAGATGGACATTAGGCAAATGTAAATAGACTTACTTTCTACTTTATATGTGTGTTGCAAGGTTCAAATATGATCCAGAATAATCATGCTATTTTAGTTGGCTTTTCGAGTAAATGGCAGTTTGAGTAATGTTTAACCCAGTAATCATGGCGGGATTTACCCTTAGCTTTATCTTTTCCTGTAATCTAAGACAACAGCGCTAGACTTCTAGTTACCATAAAGAAAGCAACAGCAAGCAGTGTTTAAAGTCTCTTCCTTCAATGGGAATAATCTAAATAGTTTATGTTTTCCTAATTACTTAATCCAAATACTGTGTTGATACACTATATTTATAATTGCCCCTTTCATTTCCTCTTTGTTATAGCTAAGGATATATATTCTATGTGTCTTCTAATTTAGCATCCCTTCACATCCCAAAATACTACAAAGTAGAGCATGTTTGACTCAAGGGTCCTAAGAAGCCTTTTCTGGACTTTATTTCGGTGGTGATGGGGATTGAATCCAGTGCATCATGCATACTAGACTGGCCTTCTACTACTCAGCGTGTTATATTTTGTCAAGAAACTAATTTTTACTTTCCTACAAATAACATCCACTCTGTACTTAATATGCAGCTGAATCATTACAGCTACCCTGGAATTGAAACACAATTTTTATTTCCTGAAATCATAAAACAGTTTAAATAAAAAGCCAGGGCTCAGGCCCAAGCACTCTACCTTCACATTGCTCGGTCTATTCGTGCTCCTGAATTCAATCCTGGCTACTGGATAATCTTGCAACTTGATGAGCTATGTGTTGGCATCAGGAGAGCCAAACCGATGATGTTGCATGCAGATGACGTCACCCAGGCGACAGTGTGACCCACCCACCTGTTGCTAAGGCAACAGCCACCATATTCCCAGAATTCACCTTGACCCATTGCCCACCTTTACCTGTGGCTCCGTCATGCCATGTCACTTTCCTTATATATATGAAAGACTTCTCTCTCTCTTCCTCTTTTTTCCTCTTCTTCTTCTTCCCTTCTCTCTCCTTGCCACTAACTTGTCACCTCCCCCAATAAACCTCCCACGTGGAACTGTTTGGCTTGGTGTGGTTTGGAACGTGCGACCATCTCCACCGCAGCACATACTGGACCCGTATCAGCAATTTATACAACATTGGTGCTGAAACCCGGGAACTTCAACGCAAGCTGCTACAGAGTCCGGGCAGGGCAGGGGCCGTGGCTTGGAGCGGCCTTCTGGCCGCCCACGTGGTCTGGGGCCACCGCTACAACCTTGACCTCAGTCACCATCAGCGAGCCGCTGATACAGTACATAGACTTCTACTGTGACCGCTGCTCCCTGCTGCTGCTCAGCCGCCGCCAGACTCAAAATCTTCCACCACGTGGCAGCACACCAAACAAACAGTTCCACACCTCTGGCTATCTGACTGCACAGTCCACAAACATGCATCGGCATTTAAATTGGTAACGAGTTTTTCCAATCGGCGGGAGGACCCTCTTTTGCTCAGATAGTGTCTGGCCAACTCTTTCTGGGCTGAGGTGTTGGCTTTTCATTGCCCCAATCTCTGACTGGCCTCCTAGCTGACCTGCAAGTTAGGACTTAGCCCTTGGGTGTCCCCCCCCCTTAGAAGCAGTTCATTTCCCCCTCTGCCGCTGTGAAAAGCCTAGTGCTAGGTTGGATTAATTCCTGACAATTTCCGGGAAATTGTCAGCCGTAGTCCCTAGAGATTGCTCGTGACGACCTGAATCTCTAGCCTGACCAGCCGTAGTTACTGAATATTCTCTGGGATGCCGGCAAGAAGAGTTCAGTAACCCACCCCCCCCAACACCCAATGGGTACTAATTGGTCTTCGCCGGTACCTCCAGACACCCCTCTGAGATGTCTCCTGACAAACCTCAAATCTCTTAAATTAACGTCTGATTTGAAGTCCTCAAAATTGCACCTCTGCAATAAGGTTTGGATTCAGTACTCTTTAGAAAATAATTCCAAATGGACACTTAATGACACGCTAGAAGGGATCGTTTTGAGAGATCTTCATACATACTGCCAGCAGTCCTGTAAATGGAGGGAAATCCCATATGTCCAAGCTTTTATCTATCTTCGTTCTCAACCCTCTATGTGTTCTGCTTGTTCTCCATCCCAACTTCTCTTAGCTATAAAACCTATTCCTCCGCCGCTAGATGACTTCACAACCCTAGACCCAGCTAACGAACCTCCTCCCTACCACTGCAGACCTACTTCCATGCTGCCTTCTGCACCTCCTAAAACTCAAACCGCTGTCTCAGTTTCTCCTTCTCACCAGGTTACCCCTGGGCCTACTAGCTCTACATCTCCAGACTCCTCCCCTCCTTCTGTGCCAGCCACCTCCAATCACCCTACATTGGCACCAACGTTCACTCCTTCTATCACTCATTCTAAGGCTGCAGCCAAACCCCCAATTCCTTCTCCTCCAGAGACACCTGACCCAGCACCGGTCCTTCCTCTAAGGGAAGTGGCTGGAGCTGATGGTCTGGTCAGAGTACATGTCCCATTCTCTCTGAGTGAACTTTCTCAAATAGAACAAAGACTGGGTTCGTATACTTCTAACTCTTCCAAGTTTATTAAGGCATTCCAGTACATCACTCAGTCTTATAGCTTGACTTTCCATGATGTTCATATGATTCTTACTAACAATTTACTTCCCGAAGAATGCAGGCGAGTTTGGGAAGCAGCAAAAACGCATGCAGATGAGATTCACCAAACAGATGCAGCACATCCAATTGGACCTGAGACAGTACCTGACCAGGATCCTCGATGGAATTACAATTCCACAGGTGGTATCTTAGCTAGAGACAGGTTTATTACATGCCTTCTGGATGGCCTCAGAAAGGCAGCCTTGAAGCCAGTTAATTTTGAAAAACTCCAAGAGGTTGTCCAGGACAAACAGGAGAACCCATCCCAGTTCCTAAAACGCCTCACAAAGGCTCTACTGTAGTACACTAATTTAGATCCTGAAAACCCAGAAGGTAAGCAACTTCTGATGACCTACTTTTTTTCCCAGAGCTACCCCGACATAAAAGCTAAACTTCGGCGATTGGAGAGAGGGCCCCTGACTCCACAGGCAGAAGTCTTGGTGCTGGCTTTCAAGGTGTACCATGAGAGGGATGAGAAAGACAAAAGACAAAAGTACCACATGCTGGCAAAGGCTTTCCGACTAGCCTCAGCTGCTAACCCGGACTCCTGGTCTCCTAAGGCTCAGGGTCCACGAGGCCCCTGCTATAAATGTGGTCAACAAGGTCATTGGGTGAGGGCCTGCCCCAACCCCAACAAGCCAAGGGGGCCATGTCCTAGGTGCCATCAGGAGGGACATTGGGCTGTTGGCTGCCCTCATGTGATGAGGAACAGAGGGACGTCACTCCCAGGTAACCCTTCAGCCAGTCTCCTAGGCTTGGCTATGGATGATTGATGGGGCCCGAGCTCTCTTGACCCGACCACGCCTACAACCAACAGGGAGCCCCGGGTAGCTATCATGGTATGTGGGTGGCCCATCTCCTTTCTCTTGGACACTGGGGCCACTTACTCGGTCCTGATGGAGTTTTGGGGACCCACTTCACCTTCGCGTTTTCCTATTGTTGGGGTAGGAGAACAACCTTATCTCCCCCATCAGACCCCACCACTGAGTTGTATTTTTAAGGGTGTACCCTTCACCCATTCCTTTTTGGTGGTGTCAACCTGTCCTGTCCCCTTATTGGGAAG
>JAPYYD010003939.1:0-13609 GCA_028551405.1 Uromys caudimaculatus | reverse complement strand
GGCCTGACCTCCCCCCCCTCCCCCGGTCCTCCTGGAGTTCGGACCACCAACCAAAGAATACACATTGACGGACTTATGGTTTGGACCACATATGTGGCAGAGGATGACCTTGATGGCCATCATGGAGAGAAGAAAGGCCCTTGGGCCTGAGGATGTTAGAGGCCTCAGTAAAGGGGAATATCAAGGCGGGAAAATGGGGATGGGTGGACGGGTGGGGGTTGGGGGGAGTGGGAGGTGGAATTCCCTCCTAGAGGCGGGTTGGGGAGGGGATGGGGGGTATACAAAGAGGAGACTCAGAAAAGGGGAAACATTGGAAATGTATATAAAGTATCAAAAATAAAAAAGGAGGAAAAAAAATGTTAAATCAAAAAAAAAAAAACTTTAAGAAAGAAATTAAAAGTGTTTCCTATAAAAAAAAAAAAAGAAAGAAAGAAAAGAAAGTAAAGCTACAGTCAAACAAAGAAGACATCAAATGATAGGCTGACAAGATCAGACTTCTACCCTCAAGGAAGAAGGGAAGCTCCATAGACTTTTCAAATGATTCTGTGTGATATAGCATGGTAAAGAGGACAGTCCTAAAGAGCATCAGATGAATTTCACTAGGTTAAAGGGGCCTACCACTAGGGCCTTGTAACCAGAACTAATGCAAGATGGAGAGATGCAGAAGAAATGAAAGACTGATCGCAGCACACAAGAAAAGGGGCCACAGTGTGACCATCAATTGACATGTGCTACATCGCATGCTAAAAACTCGCCAACCTCTTTATGTGTGTTCTCACACTTAACTTCATTAATCCTCACAATTGTCAGTCAGAAAGAACTAGGCTCTGAGTGACTGCATGACCTGAGAGGGGTCACACAGCTGGTGATGAACAAAAATGAAGTTCAAATCAATACTTACTCTGTGATACTTGGCTACACAGGTCAACTCGTGGCACAACAGTCACATGGTAACCACAACAGCAACAAGAGGACATCAACAAGAGCCTTGGTTCTTTAAAGGGCCCCATGTAGCCCTAATTTAGATCTATTCTTCCTCTTCTGTCAGCTCAAAGGAAGGTCTGGCTTGGTTAGCCTCCCATCTGTAGTTGCATGTCAAAAGAATTTTATTTCCACATATTGTTTTTTGTTTGTTTTTTTCAGTTTCACCCTCAATCTTTGTCATTAGTCTTCAGTTTTACTGTTTCCCTTGCCAATGACTCCTTTCTTATTTGCATTTTGGTTAAAATGATTTACTAGCTGGGGCCTCCCTGTACTTGGTGAAAGGGAAGAGTTCTCCCTTTCTTGAACAAATCTATTAAACTCACAGTATTAAACTAAATAATTGTGTCCCTCATGAGATGTTTTCTCTCACAACAGTTTTCTCATCTCCTTCTATGTAGTTTGTCATTCTGGTCCTCTATGCCCCCGTCTCTTCCATCCCGGGAAATGCAGCATCCTACCCCTAGCTTAGTTTTTCTCATCATTCTGGACAGATGTTTTTGGCTGGTCTGATGTAATTAGGGGGTATGTGAGAGAACCACTGTGGGGTGAAAGAAGAGGGAATCACAGGCAGATGAGCTCTAGAAACCAGGAAAAGACAAAGGAGCCAGCTCCCCAAGAAAATGCTCTGGGGACACCCTGACTTTTACCCTATAGAGGCCAGTGTAAATGCTGACATGCAAATACATAGAAGAGCTTTAGTTGCTTAGGTCACTGTGCTTAGCACAGCCCATTCACGGCAGCCATTTACAAGCACTTAAAGAACTTATCAAATTATTGGCATGTAATCCAACACACACTGGCTGAAAGACTGTGACCCCTTTCTTTACACTGTGGGACCACCACTCGTTTCTTCTAAATCTAGAAAACCACTAAGGTCCCTCAGTACATATTCATAGAGATTTTAAAATTCAGCCTCTGTAAAATGAAATTCCTCAAAACCAAACCAAACAGACAAAAATCATAAAGCAAGAGCTTCCTTGGTCTTGGTTCTTGAAGTAAGTTTCTGTTTCTCGAGCTCTGTGTTCTTGTAAGGTATAGTGCAACTCCCCCACACACACCAGCTTTCCCTGCATCCTGGATCTCGTTAGAATAAGGAAGGAGAAGCCTGTTCACTTGCAATCTGCATGTTAATAAGTTCCACAGATGATTCCACTGCACCCTTCAGTCTGATGTGCCATTCTCTACATCTAAAAGTGAGCCTAAAAATACTTGCATTGATTTGATTGCTTTCTATCAGTCAGCATCACTTGACTCTGGGAACAGAATTTCTCAAGCCGAGAGCTAGACAGCAACCTAAAATAATTTCACCTGCTAGTTTTCAAATTAGTTCACATCTCAGAAGCTTGGAATATGGAAAGATGGAAGTGGAGAAGGGACGGTCCACAGAAAAATACACTCACCTCTTCTACTTACTACCAGCCCTTAAGAGTCTACCTTACCATTTGGAAGCAGATTTTTTACTAAATTTTCTTGGAGCATGGAAAAGTAACTATGATAAAAGAAATAAATTTATCTATATTCCTGGCACAATTATTTGGCAAAGGTGGGTCTAGAAGCCCAGACACTTCTCTTTGTGAGGGTGTTAATTATTCATCAGGTTCAAGCAAGCACTGACAATACCTCTGTAGCTACCAGTGGCCAGAATCAACTGTTTGGTTCTTCAAAATTCATTTTCTAGCTAACTGGTTTCAAAAACCACAGAAGCCAGTGGACTCTACAATCCACTGAGTCTGAACATTCACAGAAGAGCTTACACATGACAGAGGGAAGGGATGGAACATGCACAGAAAAGCTTGGATTTGACAAGGAGAGAGAAGGCTTATTGGCTTTGGAAGGAATGAAACTCATTCATTCAGTGCTAAATCCAGAGCTGTTATCAGAATCTAATCCTCTAGTCTACTAAATATCATCAAGGATAACCATTGTCTCCAGGGATGAAGTGCTTTGTGGTGGGCTCACTAACAAGATGGAGGTAGCCCTCACTGACCATCTATGAAGTAATGAGTTTCTACTCTTAAGCTTTACCCATTCACAGCTCATTTTGGCCGAAGAATGTTTTATGTGTATGTATGTGCAGTGCCCACAGAGGCAACGAGAGGGTATTAGATACCCAGGAGCTGGAGTTATAGGCAGTTGTGAGCCCCATAACATACAATATGAGCACTGCACACACATGTACATCCTATGCAGAAAACATATACATATAAATTAAAATAAAAGCAAATTTTTGAAGAATCTAATTTTGGAATAAATATTTGATTCTGCAGGGTACAAACTATCTTCAGCATTTTCAAACTTAATCTATATCTTTGTTCCAAATACATAGTACAAAATGGTAGGTATATATTTGAGGCCATTTCAGAAATAACCAGAAATTCTGTTCTAATCCTATGCCAAAATTAATTTAATGATGTTTATGAAGTTCAGGTCAAACAGGAATCTTTAAACCAAACATTCTAATGCAATACAATCTGATGATGAGGTAATTTGATACTTTATTCTGAAGACTGATGACAGAAAAATATTATCTTTGTTCTAATTAAACCATTATGTTTCTATTAGAGCAGAAACTTTGTGTGTACAGTAAAAACACTGCAACCCAATAGACTTAGTCTAAGCTGAGGAATTCCAGGCACTATTCAACAGCATTGAATGACATGAGAGAATGCACAGGTTAAAGTGCACAGAACCAAGGCTTCAGAGATGCTGCACCATCACAACAGGTACATTAGTCAGAAACATCTCAGATCTCTTATGCATTTGACTGTGAATTAATTTTTCATCATAGCATATTTGGAAACTCTTTTCTGTTGCCAGATTTTTCAAAACAACCCCAGCCATTCAGTTATGTGGATGAATCCAAGGTCACAGACCACAGTTTAAGATGTTTTGTGCAAGGCTGTGTTTACAACCTTTGTATATTTGATCTTGACAGTAGCCTAATAGAGTCCAGTTCCATTCATGTTGAGATATAATCTCTATTCCAGAGAATAAACAGAAGCCAAAGATCACACGGGCAATAAATATTAGCTCGATCACACAATCTTCCTGGCCCCAAACCCTGAATCCTTTCAATTAATAATTTTTCTTTAATCAGATTATTAAAAACAAACAAGTGTGCCATCTCCTAGCAGCAGTCAGGCCTTAGTTCTAAAGGCTTTAGTGAGCTATAGGAGTTTCTGTCACGCTTACTACTGTGTTAGCAATAAGCTGTTTGTCCAGTTGCCCTCTCAGGCCTGAGAGCCATTCTGCATTACCAGGGCTTAGCACAGTTACCAGCAATGAATGAAAGGTGAACAGGATACTGCGTTCTGAGGGCTGCAGTCAGCCCAAAATGTATTTCAATTAGTTGAGTAGGGTTTGGGGCAAGTGATTTAGTCATAAGGGCTCTGCTTTAGAGATGTACTCAGTGTCCTCATGAAGGAGTTTAAGGGGAGCATGCTCTGTGCTTCTGCTCTGGGCAGAAATGTTGCTTCCTCACAGGACCAGAGGATACCATAAGTTGCCATGAACAAAAAGTGGGCGTTCCCCACCCACTGGACCTACTGCTGGCACCTAGAGCCTGCACTTCCCCATCTCTCAGTCCATGGGAGATTTGTGCCACTTGTAAGCTACCTGGTCTCCATTCTGATTGCAGTCTGAGTTCACTAAGATATCAAATAAATGAAATGTAATGAGGTCAAATGCTGATTATAGGTCTGGGTTTGCCATTTCCTGCTCTTCTGGTCCTAATCTCCTGCTTAATAAAATAATGGATGAATGAATGGACCGGACTATGATGGAGGGTCATGTGCCCAAGTGAGTGAGGAGACAGGTGGATAAAGTTTGTATGGGTGCTTTTGATAGAAGGGAGAGAATATATCTTCATGTCTACAATGTTTCTTACAAAAAAAAAAAAAAAAAAAAAAGGAATACTCTGGTTACAATTTGCCTCCTTAGTGTAATTGCAGATACAGTTAGCAGAGTGAAGTTCAGAAAGCCTCTCTGGGAAGTTTTGTCTCCACCACTCTGGGAACTCATGAGCTCTTCCTCAGAACATGCTTTTGAAATACAGTTCTGAGATGGTTTATGAATCAACCACTGAATTTCAGTGTGTGGAATCTACTGTGTTGTGGAAAGCTGTGGCTTTTGAACTTTTTTTTTTATTACATGTTCAGATTTTTATAAGTATTTTTTTTAAAAAACCTTATTTCTTAGCTGTTTCCCACAGTGGCTCTAAACATGCAGATTGCACGGGTAATGTTTTAGCCAACTCTTTATTGCACTCCATGGCACAGAATCTGCATCACAGACGGTTTGAGTTAATATGGAAGAGGTGAATGAACTTGATTGCTACCAGAATACATGAATACTGAGAGCTTAGGAATTTGCCATCTCTCCGCTGATGCTAACAAAGACCCTGGTGTCCCCATGCCTTAACTTCATCATCATGAAGGAAGTGAGAGGTGTGAAATAGTCACAGTTTTACCTTGGCCATTTGGGGGGAACTGGGAGGTCAGAAGTCTATTCACTCAGCATTGCTAATGGCCAATGACAAGGGGTTAGTGAGTTGAGGCTCCTGTGTGAAGATCTTTGAATAACTGTATATGACAGTTAGCATTCACTGTCAACTTCACTGAATTTAGAATCACTTAGGAAACACCCCTGGGCATGTCTATGAGGGAATATTAGAGATGTTCCCCGAATGTGAGTGGCACCATTCCTTGGGCTGGGCACCAAATAAAAAAGGAGGACTCTAGCTAGGCACCAGCATCCATCACTCTGTTTCCTGGCTATGGACAGTGTGACAAGGTGCCTCATGCACTAGCCAGCATGCCTTCCTCATAATGATGGATTGTGCCTGCAGACTGTGAGTCCAAATAAACCATTTCCTCCTTAAGTTGCTTTTGTCGAGTATTTTATCACAGCAGTGAGAAAAATATGATGCTAAGGATTTTAGCAATTATTCTAGAAAGTGAAGTCAGAGTTCAGTTCACAAAAAAATCAATAGCTGGGAGATATATATATATATATATATATATATATATATATATATATATATATATATATATATACACATAGAGAGAGAGAGAGAGAGAGAGAGAGAGAGAGAGAGAGAGAGAGAGAGAGAGAGAGAGAGAGAGATTGCCGTTAGGCTGAAAAGTAACTACATAGTCTTTTCCTACAAATGCTTAGCTATGTTTGAGTTTGTTGAGTTCTGCTTGGGTTGAACTCTCAAATGTAAGAGCATTCATTAGTACAAGATGAGGACCATGAATGTTGACAACACACAGATATGATTTTTGAGTGTTTGATGCACTCTGATTAGACAAGAAGGATCTCTCTGGGTCTCTGTGCCCATATCTGCAAAATCAGATTCCCTATGTGTCTCAGTTAGGGCTTCTATCATGGCGACAAAACAATATGACCAATAAGCAAGTTGGGGAGGAAAGGGTTTATTTGACTTATACTTCCAGATCATAGTCCATCTTTGGAGGAAGTCAGGACAGGAACTCAAGCAGGGCAGGAACCTGGAGGCAGAGACTGATGCAGAGGCCATGGAAGAGTGCTGCTTACTGTCTTGCTTCCCATGACTTGCTCAGCCTGCTTTCTTATAGAACCCAAGACCACCAGTTGAGGGACTACACCATCCACCATGAACTGAGCCCTCCCTCATTGATCACTCAAATTGAGAAAATGCCCTGCAGCTAGATTTCATGGAGGCATTTTCTCAATGGAGGCTCCATCTTCTGGGATGACACTAACTTGTGTCAAGTTGACACACAAAACCAACCAGTATGCCATGGTACTACTTGCACAGAACTGCAGTGAGGACTAAATGAATTGATAAATGTATAACATTCAGTTCTGTGCTTAGCAGGACATTACTGCAGTGATTGCTCAATGAGATGAATTTAGCATGGGATACATTGATGGAGCTAGTCAATGGTTTTCCATCTCATTTGAGGCAGGTGTTTTAAAGGATGCTGAAGCATGTTTTTGCACAATAAGCTACACACTACTGTGGGGATTGATATCTATCTGGGTGACTGAGAAGAACAAAAGTTATATTTAAAAAACAAGAATTGAAAAAAACAGAATATGTACGATAATCTGTGCTTTAACGATCTTCTATTCTAATGACTGTACTTAACTCTCATAATGTGCCTTGGTCTCCCTACCTGTAATAAAGTGATGAGAACTATACGGAGATACAACAACAACAACAACAACAACATCTAGGCTGCCCAGCACAGAGCATAGAATTGGAATACATCAGGACTTATTAAAAAACAGATGTGTCATTATTCTATCATTATTATTAATGTTCTTACTATTAGTGTCATTGTAGGGTTCAACCAACCTTCTGTCCTTATGGACATAGCTACAGAACACATTTTAAAGAACCTCAGTCTTTTATAAAGTGGTTTAGGAGTTCTATTAAAATCACCTAGGAGAGTACTTTTACAATTAATAAAGACAGAGCAGAATTTAAACAAAATCAGTGCCCAAAATTGACACTCTAACTCTCTCCACATGTTCTCTAGTTCCTTCACCACATACCCTAGAGAAAAATTTATTTTCCAGGCACTGACTAGCATCAACAGTTATATGATAGGCTTGTTCTTCCAGAGTCATCTAAGCTCTTAATAAATGGGCTTTCCTGCATTTGCAGTGATGAATGGGTGAATGAGCAGTATCTCTGGAATTTTTACTCCCAGGATGACCTCATGAGCCTTGCGTAGAGCCCAGGACGATGCTGAATAAAACAAGGTGATCTTCTATGGTAGGCAGTATACTTTGATTACCCTACAGGGAAGGGAGTCCTTAACCAAACAAGGAGACATTCTGTTGTTCTGAAATGCAAGTAGACATAGTTTTGCCTTGTTTCCTTAAAATGACTTTTGAAAGTCTACAAGTTTGGTTTGCATACTTCCTGCCAGTAATGAATTTCTAAGCCATCTCCCTGAAGACTATTTGAAATCCCCTTTAATCTACAGATTAACACCTAGTGGGAAATTACATTCTTCCCCCCAATAAAAGGGACAAGTAAGACAAAGATCAATATTGTGTGTGGCGGAATTTCTCAAAGAGCTAAGTTCAAAGTGAAGGCTGAGAACTTCAGGGAGAAAATATGCAAAGTATACAAGAAGAAAGCTAAAAGATTACAAAGAGAAAAAATGGATTAATAAAGTCTATGCCAGGGCAGGAAATCAACCTCGACGTATTTTATTTAAGCCTCTTGACTCTCTTGTTTGAGTTGAATTTCAATGGCTTTGAACTTTTTGTCTTTACAACTTCTGAAGCTGTTTCTTACAGAAGGAGGAAGCAGGGAGAGAACAGAGTTAGGTTGCAAGAGATCCATTAATTATTTCAGTTGTAGCCTGGTTGAAGTTTCTAGGTTCTTCTCATGAATCTTTGCTGAACTTGGAAATGCACTCAGGAAGTTTATTAAAACTGAAGGCACCTCACCACTCATGTTCCTACTGAATTAGAAGCCAATTTATAGGTATGGGGGAAAGCCTAGGTTTTCTTTTAAAAAAAAAAAAATGGAACGCTTCACGAACTTGCATGTCATCCTTGCGCAGGGGCCATGCTAATCTTCTCTGTATCATTCCAATTTTAGTGTACGTGATGCTGAAGTGAACACAATAGACCACAGGAACTCTTAAGCTGGCCAGAAGCCATAGTTCCTCCACCTTTGTTGTCCCCGCTCTCACTTGGATGTGAAAGTGAAACATAAGAAAGTGTTGAATTCAAGCCAGAAATTTGAATATTTATTGTGAATATGTAACATAGAATGTCACTGTTTTAACTATTCATGGTTGAAGGGGTCAGTGTCCTTAGGTAGCTCAGGTCACTATGTCACCATTCACCACCATCCATTTCCAGAACTGCTTGTCATCCCTTTCAGACTCCATGTCTTCTCAACCATGACACTACATTTCCACCCCAGATTCTGGAAACCACTGTTCTACTTTCTGCCTCTATAAATGTGAATATCTTGAGTAACAAATAGAAAGAAACTCCATATAGTATTCATCCTGTTGATTCAAGCTATTTCATTTTGCTTATCTTCAAGGTTCATGCATGCTATAACATGTCAAAATGTCACTGTGTGTACATGATCACACATGTCCATATTTTATAGAAACACCACACACACACACACATACACACACACACACACACACACACGCACGCACACACGCACGCACACGCACACGCACATGCACATGCACAGGAAAAATACCATTTCCATATAAACATGCTATATACGGTATTTTAGATGTACTCAAACTAAAAACATTGGCTATCTTCTGATCTGCTGTTCTTTAACTTGTGTCTTGTATTTTATTGGATTGCCCTGACATCCATAGTCAGCAAATCACAAGTGAGAATGCTCCGGTTTGGAACTCTGAGTTACAGGGGGTTTGCCTTTGTCCTATACCTTATTGAAGATTAGCTTTCAGTAGGCAAAGGACAGTAAAGCACAGAACCCCTGGCTCAGGAACTTCATTTGCTGCATCACATCCTCTCCCAACCCTACAATCACCTTTTTGTCTTCTCTTACGGAGCTCAGAGAGTTCCCAGCTTCATACCAGTGGGCTTACGCAATAACTGGGCAGGTCAAAATGGAGAGCTTTAAAGAGAAATGTCTAAGAATTGGTGGGATGTTGTCTTAGTTCACTTCTTTCTGGCTTGTCTGCTTTATCCTCTGGAACATTCTTTGTAGGGAGGGAAGAACAGGACCTTTCTTATTTCTTGTCTTACTGCATCTACTGCCTAGAATAGAGCCTTCTCTAAAGTGCATGGGTGGTAACTTGCCAAATAGCAACACCAAAAAAAAAAAAAAAAAAAAAAAAAGAAATAAAAGAGTAACCATGCTGGTTGAACTACTCAAAAGGGTTCCTGATTTATCTACGACATTAGGGTGAGCCAAGCAAAGAATCCCAAACTTCTGGTCAAATCTGAGTTTAACAGACTGCTCTTTCCAGTGTGTAAACAGAACTCTGTGTGAGCTCACACTTTCAACATACAGGCTGCCTTTCCCCAACTTCCCTCTCTACCATCCTAGGCAGACAAGTCCAGGGAGTTTACGAACCCTGCCAAATCCCCAGCTCCAAGAGCAGCGTCTGGCATACAGTGGCCTCTTGATTAATGAAGATGGGATTTCTCCTGGCAGATATAGAAATGGAGCCTTCTTCCCTCTTGGATCAGCACCCCACTCCACTCATCAACACTTGCACGCAGTCATCCTCTCTTAGTCATCATCCACATGACTTCAGGCAAATGGAAGGATGCTATTTTCAGAGGAGAAAGAAACAAGTTGAGAACCCAGTTACTGAAACCCAGTCAACAATGCTATGGTGTGGGGGTTATATTACCTATTAAGAGCAAAATTTTCCAATTCTCCCTTTGGAACAAAAGTTCAGTCCACTTCAATCTCTCCATCCCACCATGCATTGGGAAAGCTTTAATAACAATAAGCATCTATAGGGAATTGTGGGCTTAGCTTCTTTCAGCCAGACTCTAGCTTCTCTATATATGGGGAACACCAATCCCTGTCTTCCGATGGGGGAAGACATCACTACTTTGTCCTAAAATTAGGCGAATGAACTACTATCCTACAGAACTTGACTTACCAGTGCTTTTTTGGCCACCAGCTGTCTAGCCTGGTATTGATTCTCCACCAATCTGTACCCAACAATCGAGCTCACCTATCTTATTGTTCTTTCTCCTGCCCCAAACATTATAATTCCATCTTTTCCTAGATATGTTAATATACCTCACCATCAAGATAATCATTTCATTATAAAAAGTCTTCTCTGATCTGTATTAAAAATGCATAATCTTCCTCTTAACATAATTGACCAAATTTTCAAGACACTAACATCTCCTTTACAATGTGCTTACCAGTCTCTGTCTTCCTCATCAAACCCAGCCCTCTTTCTTGCTCTGATCAGATGCATCTGAAGACATTCCCACTGCCCTATAACTTTCTGTCCAATCACAGCATCTCTCCCCTGTCTCAGAAAAGAAGATCAAAGAAAAGTTTCTGATACTACACGTGCTAGTGATTTTGGCAACCCCTAGAACACATTGATAGCCTGGCCAGATGGCTGTAGCAAAGGAAAAGAGGCCATTCCCAAGGCCAGACAAAATTAGGCTCTACGTCTGTCTTGCTGACTATACTTGCACAGAGAAGCCCAAAGTCTAAGCACTCTCACGTACTCATATGTCAATGAAGACAGCCACGTTTTATTCATAGAAGTTAAATGAAAAGATGGAAATGAAGTTATTCTTATTCTGCAAAAACCATACAAATGCATAGATTGCTGCTGCTCTTCAATCTGGACAGATGCACAATGAAATGATTGTTCCATCTTCATCCAGATCGCCAAGCAATCCTTGGCTTCTTTGCTCTGTAAGCTGTTGACAAGCACACTGGAAGGTAGGTGTGGACAGTGAGCAACGGTGACTTCAAAGGCAGACCAACGTCATCACCATCATGCTGCATGGCATTATTTCAGGAAGAGCACTTCCTTCCTGCTTACCTCCTCCAGCATCCCCTTCAAGTTCAAGTACAAAATGATCCCTCATTTGACTGCCTGTATCAAAAACAATTCTCTCGGCCATCTGTAATTATTGAAAGTTGATGAAGCACCACCACCACACACTCTTCTGACGGCAGGAGCCTGAGGAATCATGCGGCAGTTATGAGCTCTTGCTCTTTTTCCAAAGCACTCACACTGTGGCTCACAACTAACTGTAACTCCAGTTCCAAGGGATCTGACACCCTTTTCTGGGCTCCTCGGATGCTCATATATCCATGCAGGCACATGTTCGTACACATCAAAAATAAATCTTCAAAGTAAGAAAAGGAATAAAGGACATCAGGGCTAGGTAGATGGCTCAGTGGGTAGAGTGCTGACTTTGAAAGCATGCGGACCTGAGCTCAGGCCTGCAGACCCTAAGGGAAAGCTGGACAAGAAGCTCACCTGGAACTCTAGCATAGTAGTGGAGGAAACAGATTGATCCTCAGACCTTACTGGTCAGTCGGTCTAGCTAAGTGTTCATACCAGGGTCAATGATAGACCTTGTCCAAATAAATAAGCTGGAGAGTAATACAGGAAGATACCCAGTGTCTAGACTCCATGTGTTCCTGCACATGTCCTTGTATAGCCACACACATTCACATGCCCACATGAGTATATACATACAACACACATGGAAGAATGAAACACTGCCAGCTCATATAATCATAAAGGAGGATAGAGGGCTAGTCTGCAAAAGGAATGCTTCCTTAATATATCCATTAATCCATTCTACTATGACACGGGGCAACACTGACTAAAATAGAAAATGAGCATTTATTAACACAGATGAACATCCACAATCCAAGTATCCAAAAGCAGATGCTCGAAAGCTGGACACTTTTTGACACAGTCATGCTTCAAGTGGAAAATTCCACATCTGATCTGACTGCATGTGCAGACCACACTCAAAACAAAGGTCAAAATGTGGAATAGGAGCTGAGAGATGGCTGTGCGGATAAGAAAGGCTTGTTGTGCAAGCATGAAACCTGAGTGTGGGTCCCAGGCACCCATGTAAAAAGAAAGGGCCAGAAGGGCCAAATGCTTAACTTCAACCCTACGCTGGAGACCGGAGCAGCTAGATTCAGGATAGTTGGACCTTGCTGGATAGCCAGTCTAGCCAAAATAGACAGCTCTGGGTTCAGTAAGGGACCTTGTTTTGAGAAAATAAAGTAGAAAATAATAAGGCATGACACCTGACATTCTCTTCCTCTGGCCTCTACATGTAGCAGATGCATGAGCATGCACACACATGCGCGCGTGCGCGCGCGCACACACACACACACACACACACACTGTTGTATAAAATTACTTTCAGGATGTGCCTATAAAAGATATATGATGTCTAGATGTGGAGTTCATTCCGAGTTATTTCATTATAGATATACACATAGTCCAAAGCCAAGATACCGTCTGGTCTTAATCATTCCAGGCCCCTCAGCCTACACTTCTTTTTCACTGTTGTGTTCCAGTCAGAGTTCTCCAGAGAAACAGAACCAAGTAAATGGAGGGAGGTGAGGAGAAAGAGACCATTAAGTATGTATTTTAAGAGATTAGTTCATATAATTTTGGACAAAAGAGCTCAAATTCTGTTTCGCAGGTCTGCGGACTATCAGCTCAAGCAGGACAGCTATAATAATTCCTGAGACAGACTTTCTTCTTTCCTGGGAAGATCTGTTCCTCCAGTCAAGGCCTTTAACTGATAGACTATAGGCTACTCATAAGACTCATTGATATAGTGAACTTATATAAATGCCGATTCTGTCTGTAAAATACCTTTCCAGAATCTAGATGGGAACATGGTCGAATGAATGCCACCAGAGCTTAGCCAGATTGATATAGGAAGATTACCATTTCCTGTGGGTAAAGTCTTCAGAGACCTATCACTGTGTAAACTGAGTCCTTTGCCCCAATGAAGGCCACTGAAGTTGTCTTTAGCATTCTTGCCCAGTATATGGATAGACAGAATCTTTTGTGAAAGTAATAAAAGTACAAACACACACACAGACACACACACAGACACACACACACACACACACACACACACA
>JAPYYD010003938.1:0-13609 GCA_028551405.1 Uromys caudimaculatus | reverse complement strand
GGGGACACGGGGTTTCCAAAGAAAAGGGGAATCATCGGAAATGTAAATAAAAAAAAAAAAAAGAAATATGGACAGTGGGAAAAAAAAAAAGAATAGAAACTCAGAAATAAAAAAAATTTTTGCATGACGATATCTAGCCTGAAACATTCAAATTGGACTTGAAGTCAAAAGAAGACTTGTGGGAAATGAGAGGCCTTATACATCGGCCATACAAAAGGAACTCTAAACACTTTGTTATTTTATGTTCTTATAACAGTAGACATCTACTTAATCTCTGTTATTTAGTCACAGAATTGGGTCATACGTTGACATTATGAGTTCCTTATATTTCTAGATAAAGAGAAAGGAGAGAACAACCACAAGATAAATAGCCAAGCCATAACGTTAACAAAAACATGTCTGCCATATTTAAATATCTTAAAGATATTTAAGATAATGAAAATTAAAAGAGAAAAGATGAGTGCATAATGGCTCTGTGCATAAAATATCTACAAACGAAATTAGTTATGTTTGTTCATATTTTATAAACTATATCCATAATGTTAATAGATTGGTGGCTACTGGGTAGATGGTTAATAATTTACATATAAAATCTTGCTTATTTCATATAATACTTAAAGCTCATTTGTTAAATTTATACATGAGTACAATATGACATGTGTATAAGTTTTAAGTGGTTACAATATTTTCCTATGTCATGCTTTATTAAGCCACTGAAGCATAATCACATCTTTGTGCCATAAGAAACATGAATTATGCATGCCCTTTTGATGGAATCTGACAGAAGCCATGATAGCAAAGTTATACATTGGCAAAGTAGAACCCATCAGCAAAAAGAATTAAGTGATATTTGTCATTTAGGAAATGTCAGGATAGACATATGAATGTTAGCATTGTCTATATTAGCTATATATCACCTACTGTCTGTGGGCAAAATGTAACCTAATATGTTAAACTAATTCAGTTCTTTAAATCTCAGGAAAATATATAATGTTTAGAAATACTAACAGAAAGCCAGCTGTATACTAATCTCACTTTAATCTATCATGAAGGAAAATATTTTTTCTTAGATATGCAGCTGTCAACACTCTAACTACAGATCTATATTGACTTTATGATTTTATTGCCTATTTCTTTCCAGGCACTTGTTTCCAAAAACAGCTTTTGTTCTCTGTAAAAGGGGATCAGAATGAGCTGTTTCCTCAAGCCTGTCAATGGATATGTTTGGGCAAAGTAAACATTGTGTAAAGTCAAGAGAATGTCTAATTTTACAAAATGGAAGTACCTCTATATATTAACATTTATTGTTGAGGTCCTATGTCTATAGCTCCAGGTATTCAGTTTTCCATGTGTTTTCAAGTGTGTTATGTATTCTAATACTCCAATTATATGCACCTTGCTAGGAATATAACCAACCCTCTGTATGGTGACACAAGATATCTAGAGAACGTTCAATGGTTTTCTGTCAATGATTTCCTCTCATCGCATAGATGATAGTAGAAGACTGGTTTAACAAAATTAATATATTCTTCAGAAAATAATTCTTATGATGTGGTGACACTGGCAGAACTCTCTGTAGTTTTCAAGAATCTGATCACCCTCAATTTCACTGTTCAACTACTAGTATTTGTTTTAAAGGATGGGAGTATGGGTTAGCAACAGAGTGCTTACCTAGCATGTAGATGCCTGAGTAACTAGGTTCAATACCTAAGACACACCACACCTAATTTTCAATTGGTTCCTGGGGGAAAAAATTATCAGAACATCGATGTGCCTTCTAAATACGTTTATAACCATATGCAAATGTTACTTTTAACATAAATCAGAGAAGCTTTATCTTATAAAGAATGATAGTGAATGCAAAGGCTCTCAAGACACTGAGAATAATGGAAGAAATCATGAAATATCATCTCAAGAACGTGACATAGTCGTTGTAATCATGGTGTCAAAGCAGCCGAAGTTACCTGAAGTGGGCGGGTCTGAACAAGACTGAAGATGTCAACACCCATCCATGAATGGGAAAGGAGCTCACAGAGCCCTGATTTTCCATGGAGAATGGTTGGCTAGTAATGAATTCTGGGGCAGGGGATAATTGTCTTCAGATGTCTACCCACTAGTGAGTTCACCAGATTTCTTGGGATAGCTCCATATTTATGGTCACATGGATAGCACTGGTTAAATTTAGTGGGGTATAAACAATGGTAAAAGATATGTCAACTCTATATGGGTAAAAGACCTGTAGGAAGGAATTGAGATTGATAGCAGTTAGAGGAAGAAAATCTTGGGTGTGGGTGAGAATAATCAGAGTTTATTATATGCATGTACAAAATTGTCTATAATTAAAATTAATTAACATTTTAAAGAAATTTAATGACAAGAGTTACTATGACCCATCATTTACCTTTACTGAAAACACATAAACATAATTACATTGGTGTGTCATCAAACACAAGATGATATAAATTGGAAAATTCAGAAAGGAGAAGTAAACAGATTAAAATATATCTTAAATTAAAACTCCAATCTAAACTTAGTAAGGAAGAAGGATAAAAATAAAGAAATTTCCTACTCTACAACAGACAAAGTATGGATTGGGGAAACTATCAGACAATGATAAAAATCAAGATAGGAATTGAAGTATATATTTTATAGGAATTCTATTAGTACAATTAGTGGAAAAGTTAGTAATTCAAAAATTGTTCTCACAATTGAATTAAATAAAATTCTAAATATATAAAGCATTAATATAATGAAGGAAAAGCTCCTTTTAATATGTAATAAAATACACACAGTTTGTGGGTCTATACACATGTTTACATAGATATATGCCAATATTTATATTGGAAAATATGCATATATGTGTGTGTGTGTCTGTATGTGTGTGTGTGTATGAGGAATTGAGAAAGAACTATAAATTCTAATAGTGAGAGAAAAAGAAAATTGGGAAGGAAGTTGATTACATAATAATTTTTTTTTTTGCAAATAAAAGAGGGACATTAGAGGCAAAAAATAAAATCCTTTAAGTGTCCTAAAATTTTATGAGACAATTTTATTTTAAACTGTTCAATATAAAATGAGTAGTAAAGCCTGAAAAGCACAATTCGTTTTTAAATAAACAAAACTCCAAAAGCTTTCGTTCCTGTGGTACTTTAGAGTTGTGATTCCACCAGAAAAGAAATGATCCTAAGAAAGGAAACTGTGGAACACTGAAGGCAGAGCATTCGATAAAGAAAAATGATAAAGAGCGTCCGTGGAGTCACAGGGAAGAATGTAACAACACGTCAGTGTCCTCAGTTGTGTAGGTGGATGTCAATCAGAACAGGAAAGTCCAGTATGCAGGATAATTTTATATATTTTCAAAGAAGAAAATATTGGATGTACTTGTAGGCAAGGCATTGGCATTTCCTTGATAGACAGGTGATACAGGAGGAGCCGGTCCACTCTGTACAGCATCACCACAGGGCAGGTAGTGCTATGTTGTTGGATAAAGCAAGCTGAGATGAGGAAGCTAGGTATATATACCCCGTATATCCTCTGCTTCAACTCCTTTCTCTAGGTTCCGGACTTAGCTGCTGGCCTGCCCTCCTAAATGGTGGTGTAGGAAGTCTAAGTGAAACATACCAGTCCTTCTCTAAGTTGCATTTGCTCGCTGTTTCTAATAACAATAATAGTAACCCCAAAGGAGAAACAAAGCTTAATGGCTAGTCTCTTCTAGTTCCAAACACTTCATTTAGTGGATATTAGAAGCTGTCGGATATTGTGAAGAATTAACAATAAGTTTATAGAGAACTAAACATGTATGACTGAGTGCTCCAAAGTGTGATGTCTTCATCAAACCCTTCCTCTCAAGGTCCAGAGACCTACGCAGAAGAGCTGGAAATATTGTAAGAGTCAGAGGTTGTGGATGAAGTAGTGTCTTCTATACACAATAGCACTGATATACATGAACTCACACAAACTGTGGCAGAATGTACTAGTCCTGCACAGGTTCAAGCCAGACAAAATTATAGCACAGAAGAACAGAAATGGATGCAAAGTCCCACTGCTAATCAAGAAGCTATTTGCAATTGACACCTGCTGGCAAAGGGAATATCACTTTAATGGTGTTGTACTAAGGATATCAACCACACTTAAGGGAAGACCTGTACCTAGTAGTAGTTAGCCAAGAGAAAACAGATTAATTTAGTTTTATTTTGTCTCGTTAGATTTTTGCTTGAGTTTATTTTCATTTGGTTTAGAGAGAAAGAAAAGATAAACAAATGAGTTATAGATAGACATGTAGATAGGTAAATAGATGATAGATAGATAGATAGATAGATAGATAGATAGATAGATAGATAGACAGACAAATAGGTAATAGAGCTAGAACATAAAGATGAGTAGGTAGGGAGGTAGCTAGGGTGTATGAGTTGTGGGAGAAGAAATATGATAAAAATATATTGCATAAAATTCTCTTAAATGAAAGAGGGAAAAACCTAAATATATTTTCTCCTTTACAAACAAGTAAAGAAAGTGTATCATTGTTGCCCCGTGGTTCCAAGATACACATTGTCAAACTTAATTTAAATTCTGGATTTTGGTTAGCTACCCCTCTATTGGATATGCAGTAGCAGAGCTGTAAGAGAGTTCTGCATCTGGCAAAGCCTTCCTGCACAGACACTTCCTGACAGTAGGAATACAGAATGAAAGCAAATCACTACCAAAGTCTCTGTGACCCAAATTATGATGGGAGCAGATTATAAAAACATGAGACAGTTCTCTCTCATCTTTCTTCTTCCTCCACATCTTCATATACAATATGCAGTAACCGCAGGAACAAGGAAAGTACAAAGGTACCAAAGGCAGGGATAGGGGCCTGAGATTGAGAGAGGACTAAGAGGATAAGAAGTGAGGGGAAAAAAGCAGGGAATCCAGCCTGGGAAGGTGAGGCGATCCATGCAGAAAGGGAAAGAAGGAGGAAGAACAAATTACAATAACTTAATAAGGCTTCAAAGAATATTAACTTATATTTACCTAAAATTATTCGAAATGCGTGTGTGCATGTGCGTGCGCACGCGTGTGTGTGTGTGTGTGTTTGTGTGTGCGTGTGCATGTTTGTGTGTGCATATGTGTACATGTGTGTATGCCGCAACATGCTTTGGTTGTGAGAGAAAATGTTTTAGGAATCTGTCTATTGCTTCCACCACATAGGTGTTAGAATTCTAACTTGGATCATCAGACTCTGTAAGGACCTTTACCCTCTGCCGTTTCACCTGCCTACACCATAGTATTCTGCTTCTAATTTGAGTACAGAAAAGCAATTAAATACATTCCTTTTATTTTATATATATACATATTACACACTCATTGTATATGCTTAGTATAATATTTTAAATAAATTGTGAAATTGTTACTATGATTAGCAAATAAACATAAGCATTTTATTCCTTATTGTTATTTATTTATAATTAATGCAAAAGAAATCAGCACATAATACATAGCCATTGGCTGTCTGTCTTTAGTTACTTATATTCCCATATTTTAAAAAGCTGAAAGGAGAATATTTTACACAAAATAACATGGAAATATAACTTCAGTGTCTATAGATAAGGTTTTATTGGAACACAGACACACTCAGAAATTTACATATTGAATTTTTTTGGCTAATGTATTGCTTAAACAGCACATTCAGACACTGTTTAATATTATCTTAATGTCCACACATACAATAAAAGCTACTTGGCCATTACACTGATATGTCTGATGATGCTTGCACTACCTATCGTCTAGTAGCTCCATTGAGATGGTTACATTTTCAAACACCTTCAATACAAATTTCCAGAGAGGAATCCAGCCACAGTGACTGAGCACAAGTACAAAATTAGCTATGAAAATTAAATGCAGCAGATCTTAAACTACCCTGCTCACTTGAAAAGTTTAATTTACATTCAAAGACAAAGCTTACCCCCAAATTGGCATCAAGGTTTGGAGATAATTAAAGCTTCATTCATTTGGGCAAATTCAGCTGCCCAGAAACAAGGGTTGTTTACAAACTGGCAGGGCTCCAGAGAGCTTTTGAATACAGAAACGTTTTTAACATTAGAGGAGGGTAACTTGAGAAACAAGGTTACAGACACTCACTCCAGAGTGGGAATTTCTGTGGCAGTTCCACATTCTGTATTGCAATGATGTCTTTACAATTAGAAATTAGTGATGTAGGCATGAAGGGTCATCGGAAACAATAAACAGTGAGTGGATTTCAGACACCTGAATCCTAAATGTTTTCTTTTCTCTGAAAACCAAAATCCAGTCAATTCAAACCCTAGTAATTTGGAGACAAAATAGCTCTTCCTGAACTGCAACTCTCATTTTCAATGTAGAAAATGAAGACTTTATTCAATAGCTTTCTAATGGGCCCTGAAAAAAACATCCCTTTTGATTACCATACCCATTGCATTAGACATAATATTAAAATTAGCTACTCTTTACTTTCAATTCTTCCTTTATGAAAAGAAATGTAGATTGTAACCCACCAGGGTTGACCAAGGCTTCTCCTTCTCTGACCTTGTCTGGGGAGTTCTAAGCCCCCACACATGCATGACTCTACCTGAGGAATGTCACACAACCTCCATTAGATTAGAGGATCAATTTCTTTTCCTCTGATTAAACCTATTCAGCCATCACCTGAGATTCCTGTAATGCTTCCCCATGCTAATGAGGCACTCTAGATATCCTAAGCCTGCAGCCAATGACCTTTGCCCATCCTAGATGTTTCTACCCTCATTTCCCCAAAACTTTATATACCTTGAATCACCCTAAGTAATGTTGAGCTGCCTGCTGATAGTGGGTCTCTGTGTGGTCGTGTACCATAAGTATCTAGAGGGCTTCTGAATCCCCAGTTCTATGTCTCTGCTCCCACTGCCCTCATGAACCATATGGCCAATGATCCATAAGAGTACAGAGACACACAGATTGTACCCAATGTGGGTCACAGGTCAAGGTGGAGATTTGTGAGTCCCCCTTCAAACACTGGAGGGTAGCGGCGTCTTGTTGGACCATCTCATTCTGAGGATAGGTTCACTCTTTCCCTTTCTTTGGTATATGTTTATTCTGCGACTTTGTGTACGACTGGAATTTGTTTAATAACTGACACTTCTTGGTTGGGGCTACTCACAAATGCTAGCTGAAGGTTCCCCTTCCCTCTTTCATTGATAGTCCAGTTGGGTATAGGCAATGACCTTTTAACCTGTGATAGAGATCTGGTGATGCAGCAACCATTTAAAAGTCACAAAGACAGCTGCAAGTTGTGTAATCGGCTATAAGGCTTATGTTCAGCGGGGCACACCAGTCCCCTTGGCAGAAGAGCAACAGGAACATTGACCGTTGTTCTAGCAACACTTCCTCCTTTCTACCATAGGGAATTCAACATCACACCAGAGAGATTTCAAATTTGCTCCCTTAGAGCCTTACTTAAATCAAGAGCACATAAGATCTCCCAAAGAGAGGGTCTAGAAGTCTGGAATGAAGTGCTTCAATTTAAACCATGGGTCCTGTTGTCAGATAGTTATGATCCAGGCATCTGGACCTGAGTTGTCTACTTGCCTCATAAGAAAGAAGCCCAGGAAGGAAGACTGGGTTTCATCCATCCCCATTCTCCCTGTCATAGCTACCATTAGGCAGTGAATAGGAAAAAAACCGAAGCCTCAAAATGACTCATTAGAGGAAAAAACACAAGAGGACAAAGGAAAAGGCTCAAAAAAAGGAGGAAAGCCCTGACGATTGTTCAGTAGCTGACTTAACTGCTTTAGAAAAAGCAGCCCATCTAATAACTCTTTAACTCATAATACCCTTCTTCCTCTTCTATCCTCCTCTTCCACCCCTTCTAGCCTTCATTAGCTACAGAGGGTAGAGATCCAGAAATTAAGACCAAAATTGCTAAAGACTACCAGACAAACCCTCCCCCAATTAAGAATGACCATGCACCAACACCCAGGAACATTAAGCAACGCTCTAAACCCAGAGATGCTGTGAACAATTATCCCCAACCATTGATAAACCCTCTCCCACCCACAGCTCCAACACCCATGGCCATTGTGCAGCCCTGTATCTCAGAGACCTAGGAACAAGTATCCCCAGCTGCCTCAGCCACTGAGGCCTGGGGCCCCAGGACTTCCTCCCATAGGGACTTTCCCTTTAATCAACATCTAACAACACAATACCTACTGGCCTGGTATCCTCTCCCAGAAGCCGACTTAAAAGAATTATGCCAAGCTGTCTGAGTAGATTGAATTCATGCCCCATGGAACTAATGTATTTTATAAAGTTCCAATAGGAATCTTTTAACTCCCATGACTGGACAGATGTATTCATCTTCTCTCCCCCTCCCTCTATTCCTGCAGTGGGAGACGATATTTAGAGATGAATATCAAGTGTAGGATAAGAAAAATGATATACATAATCAGAGATAGGGCAACAAAACCCCCAGCACAATGAATAAACTAGAATTATGATCAACTGTTTGGCCAGAGTAAGTTCTCCACAGGGATTCAGCAGGCTTTGCTCCCTGTTGCCTGCTTTGAGCAGGTTTGTTTATGAGCACTCCAGGCCTGGGACCATCTAACTCACTTGTCCACAAGACCTAGACAAACCTCCCCCCTGGCCCTCCTGAAATAACGGTCAACTGAGACCCTCTGTATTTTGTATTGAGGGCACAAGCTAGTTTAGACAGAAAAATAACAGACCTAGCAGCCAAATTAATGCTTCTAAACAATCTTATCTGGGAAGGGATGACAGGCAGGCATGGCGTGGAGTTAAAAATTAACATTACAACAAATGGATGCTGGCTACACCTGCCTTTGGGCCAGTCTCTTATCAGGCCACCTCCTTTTCGCAAGCCTTTGCAGATGCAACATATTCCAATTCAAGATATTTTAAATGTGGCGAAACTAGACATGAGAAGGGAGACTGCCCAAAAAATGACCCACCTACCCAGCCACCCACAAACCTACCTGTCCCCACTGAAAAAAAAAAAAAAAAAGGCTTTCATTGGGAAAAAGATTGCAAATCCAAACACTATAAAGATGGCAAGCCCCTGCCACTCCTTGCAGGCAACACTCAGCCTCACCAAATAAGAGTAAGAGGTAAACACCCACAGATCCACTGGGTCATGAACATACTAGAGAAATCTCACGCTAAACTCTCAATAATGTGAAAAATATTAAATGCCTGGTAAACACAGGAGCAGATAAGACAATCCTAGCACAAGCTGAAGCGGCCCTCGCTGGACCCTCTGACCTGAGCCTCAACTGATGGCAGTAGGCAGTCTCTCCCAAGCACTTTTTACCCCAAAGTTTTTATAAATGGGAAGAACAGGATGGTACAAATGGCGCTGTCAGACCACTAGTGGCGTATGTGCCCACTAGGAAGAGATATCTTAGAAGATTTAAATGTGGTCCTTGCTTGTGAAGACTAGGAAGAAAGCCTCCACATAGAAAAAGTACCAAGATAAAATGAACCTCCAAATCTAAGGGCTGTTGCTAAGTTCCTTGCACCCTGCTTGGGATGGATTACATATGGTTTCATCTGGATTGAACAGTGGCCTCTAAATAGGGAGAAATTAGTAATCTTACAACAATTAATTAAGCATCAATTAGACATGAGACATATTCATCCCTCAAGAAGCCCCTGGAAAACCCTGGTCTCTGTAATTAAAAAGAAAACCAAGACCTGGAGATTGCTCCAGGATTTAAGGGAAATAAACAAAACTTGAAAGTTTGGGGCTCACCTCAGCATGGCTTCCTCTGCCTTACCTGTACACACCCCAACATAGGTATTAGACAGTAATGATTGTTTCTTTTCAATACCATTCAATGAACAAAGCAAATACTTTGCTTTCTCGGTACATAAAATCAATATCTCAGAGTCAGCCAATAAATTTGAATGGATCACATTCCCCCAAGGCATGGCTATCAGTCTGATTTACCAGGAATCAGTAGTCTATGCATTAAAATCCCTTATTAAAACAGGTCTCGATATATACCATCACACGAATGACCTATTAATGTGGCTAGATAAAAAAACAGGAAGCAGGATGGAAAACTACCTCTAGAGTACCTTAAGCAACAAGCCACAAAGGCCCTAAAAGATAAAGATACGATCGATCCAAGTTTTTCCTCCCATCATTCCTAGAGACCAAAACTACTCTAACCTAAGTCCAACCAGAAAAACTGACTATAGCCTTCACCAGTCCTTTACCTTAAATGCCCTTCAAAGTTTCTTAGGCACTATCAGTAGGCTTAGGCCTTGGCTTCTCATACCAAGCAGGTGATTACAGGCTCTATTTGACTTACCTAAGGGTGACAAAGAACCCTCCTTTCCTTGCTCCCTGACAGCAGCAGCCAAGGAAGCACCTTGCTCTATTAACCACATTAAAAATGCCTCCCTGACTTTCTGTGATCCACTGCAGCCAGTCCATGCCTTTATATTTAATTCCTGACCTACAGTAGTTGGGGCCTTATATATCCACCTCGAGGAATCCTAGAGTAGCTCCAAACTCCTACAGGGGAATCACCTCAGCTATTAACGATTGCCTTATCCACCATGATAAGGAATAGAAGAGAGAGCACCTTACAGAATACAGGCAAAGGACCTATTGTGATCTTCTTACCTCCCCCCTCCCCCCCCCCGCTCCCTCCAGGAGCTCCTAAGGAACCACACCTCTTTTGCTAATAGCTTCATTGGCTTCCTGGGTCAGATGGCCAATCATTATCCTGAGGACAAATTATTAACACCATACCACTTCTTAGACGGCTCCCTCCTCTTCTATTCTCTCGACACACTATCCCACATGCACTATTCCGCCCCAGCTTTTAGACATGGGGCTCATCCAGGAGCTGCCTATGTAATTTATTGAGAAAACAACGAATCTAGCCCCAAGTTTTCCTTCTCTCAGCAAATCTCTCCAATATAAAGATCTGTATGCCATCTTCCATGTCTTAACACATCTAAAAGAACCATTTATATAGTTTAAGATAGTATTTATGCAGTTAACCTACTCCTCTGTTCAACCCATTCTTATGTCAAACTTCACGGTAACTCAGTCAATCAATAAGAAACAATTATTTCAATGATGAGAGTCATAACTGTGAATAAAAATTTATTAGAAAAAGTATTGGAATACCTACATATGTATTTACCCTTATTTTGATATATGAGCTTGAATTATTTTATGAATATATCAGTCAATGTTTCTGTGTATACTGATGTATGTTTCAGTATTTATGTGTGTATCCAACAAACAGATATGCATACATGTATTATTCTATCAAGAAACTTAGAAGTTTGTTATATTTGCTCTCACCCTCATTTTAAAGAGGACTTCAAGTATTCAGTTTTACTCCTAATTTTATGACACTAAACATTGTGATGTCATTCTTATTCTTGCTAGTTGTTTAACTCTGATGAATTTTTAACTTTTAACTTTTTGACTTGAACTTTGTAACTGAACTTATATCTGCTCATGAGTTTTTCTCTCTATATAAGTTTACTGTATGAATGCAAATTATGTCCATTGTTCTATCATTTCTGTTTCACATTTCTTTGGCAATTATATATTGCTTTGTGTGTTTATCATTAGTGAGATTCACTTTTATACTGAATTATTTATTTAAAAGCCAGCCCTAAATTGTAGTAAAAATCCAGGGTATGTGATAAGTTCGCTTTTTTAAGCTTACATTTACAGAACATGTTGTAAGCAGATTTGAGTGCGTGTGTGTGTGTGTGTGTGTGTGTGTGTGTGTGTGTGTGCGTGTGTGTGTGTGTGTGTGTGTGTGTTGATATGGCTTCAACTTAGGCTTCTCACAGGCTAAAGAGTTTCTCCACAATTACACTATATCCTCAACACTCTGGGGCTTCCTTTCTTTTATTAAAAAAATAAAATAAAATAAAAACATGTTTTATACTTACCCAGTCGTTTGTTCTAACATGACACAAAATTTAATCCTTACCATTTTGGGCTTTTCTCAGCATATAAGTATTGTTAAAAAATTTTATTTAAAAATAAATATTTAAAAAAATACTACTCTACTGTAAATTATTTAAAAACTCTTCTATTTCTGAATTTATTGTCCTTTCCAAGTTGCTGCACAATTTATATTTTCTCATTTTTGTGCGATATGGTCATTGGGTTATTATTTATTCCATTTGACCATTTAAACATTTATGCTTCTGTCAATAATGACTTGCCTTAGCACGGAACTGATTGTGCTCCATGTCTGCTTTGTTTGACATCCACAGACCTTGCTCCCTCACTTCTTTACCTACCACTTCCAAGGATAAGGTTGATAGTAGGACTGATTTATGTGTGTGGTAGACTAGCTGTCAAAATCTTTAAGGAAAAAAAAAGAATATAAATTTTTAAAGGCTTATTTTCAAACTTTAAGCTCAACAAGTTTACCAGGTGAATCAATGCAATTTTCAGACTGGCAAAAGGATCTTTCATCATCGAACTTATTTCATTGTTTGCATGCTTTTCCTAAAGGGGTTAAAGGCATATTATCTCACTTCACTTAGGAACAAGAACTTATAATTTGTAATTGTTTTGGTTATTGCTGGCTTCTGTCAAGAGTATTGACAACCTTAATGTTGGATTCCATAGGTTCTTCCAAATGGTCATTTTATCTTTACAAACATAATTAACTTATATTTTCTGAATTGTGTAAGTTCATTCTTGAATAAGTGCTCAACTTGTCTAAATTAATTAGAAGGCTGTATTCTCTTCTGTAGGCTATGTTTACAATATGCTTAAGTTTTTCATAAATTTTGTTTCTACCATTTTTGCAGATTATATCACTCTTAAGTCTTAAAGAATACTTTTGTTTTTGGAGGGTTCTTGAGAGAAAGTTGTTTCATCTTTTAATAGATGCAGTTCTACCTGATCCTGATTTTTATTTTATTTTATTTTATTTTATTTTTATTTTTGATACTTTATTTACATTTCCAATGTTTCCCCTTTTCTGGGTCTCCTCTTTGGAAACCCCCTATCCCCTCCCCAACCCGCCTCTAAGAGGGAATTCCACCTCCCACCCAACTGCCCACCCATCCCCATATTCTGGCCTTGATATTCCCCTTTACTTGGGCCTCTAACATCCTCCAAGGGCCTCTCCTCTCTCCCTGATAGCCATCGAGGTCATCCTCTGCCACATATGTGGTCCAAACCATGAGTCCATAGATGAGTATTCTTTCGTTGGTGGTCCAAACTCCAGGATGACCGGGGGGGGGGGGGTCAAGCCCATTGACGCTCTTGCTCCCACCATGGGACTGGAAATTACCTCAGCTCCTTCAGACCTTTCTCCAACTCCTCTATCTGGGACCTCACTCTCAGTCCGGCAGTTACTGTTAAGTGAAACTTGGGCATTCTGAACTTTTGGGCTAATATCCACTTATCAGTGAGTACATACCATGTTCCTTCTTTTGTGACTGAGTTACCTCGCTCAGGATGATATTTTCAAGTTCCGTCCATTTGCCTGCAAATTTCATTAAGTCATTGTTTTTAATAGCTGAGTAGTACTCCATTATGTAGATGTACCACATTTTCTGTAACCATTCCTCTAATGAGGGACATCTGGGTTGT
>JAPYYD010003937.1:0-13610 GCA_028551405.1 Uromys caudimaculatus | reverse complement strand
TATGTTGTACTTTCATTTTCATTAAATTCTAGGAAGTCTTTAATTTCTTTCTTTATTTCTTCCTTGATCAAGTTATCATAGAGTAGAGCATTTTTCAGCTTCCATGTTTCTGTTGTTATTGTTGCCATTGAAGACCAGTCTTAATCCGTAGTGATCTGATAGGAGGCATGGGATTATTTCAATCTTCTTGTATCTGTTGAGGTTTGTTTTGTGACCGATTATATGGTCAATTTTTGAGAAGGTACCATGAGGTGCTGAGAAGAAGGTATATCCTTTTGATTTAGGATGAAATGTTCTATAGATATCTGTTAAATCCATTTGGTTCGTAACATCTGTTAGTTTCACTGTGTCTCTGTTTAGTTTGTGTTTCCAAGATCTGTCCATTGATGATAATGGGGTGTTGAAGTCGCCTACTATTATTGTGTGAGGTGCAGTGTGTGGTTTGAGCTTTAGTAAAGTTTCTTTTATGAATGTGGGTGCCCTTGCTTTCAGAGCATAGATGTTCTGAATTGAAAGTTCTTCTTGGTAGATTTTTCCTTTGATGAGTATGAAGTGTCCTTCCTTATCTTTTTTGATGACTTTTGGTTGAAAGCTGATTATATCTGGTATTAGAATGGTTACTCCTCTCTGTTTCTTGGGACCATTTGCCTGGAAAATTGTTTTCTAGCCCTTTACTCTGAGGTAGTGTTTGTCTTTAACACGGAGGTTAAATTTGCTCCTAAATGCAGCAAAATGCTGGGTCCTGTTTATGGATCCAGTCTGTCAGTCTATGTCTTTCTTTTTATTGGGGAATTGAGTCCATTGATGTTAAGAGACATTAATGAATAGTGATTGTTGGTTCCTGTTATTTTTGATGTTATTTTTATATGTGTGGCTATCTTCTTTTGGGTTTGTTGAAAGATTACTTTCTTGCTTTTTCTAGGGTGTAGTTTTTCCCTTTGAGTTGGCCTTTTCCATGTATTATTCTTTGTAGGGCTGGGTTTGTGGAAACATACTGTGCAAATTTGGTTTTGTCATAGAATATTTTGGTTTCACCATCTATGATAACTGAGAGTTTTGCTGGGTATAGCAGCCTGGACTGGCATTTGTGTTCTCTTAGGATCTGTATGAGATCTGCCCAGGATCTTCTAGCTTTCATAGTGTCTGGTGAGAAGTCAGGTGTAATTCTGATAGGTCTTCTTTATATGTTACTTGACCTTTTTCCCTTACTGCTTTTAATATTCTTTCCTTACTTTGTGTATTTAGTGTTTTGACTATAATTTTGCCGGAGGAATTTCTTTTCTGGTCCAATCTATTTGGAGTTCTGTAGGCTTCTTATATATTTATGTTCATCTTTTTATTTAGGTTAGGGAAGTTTTCTTCTATAATTTTGTTGAAGATATTTACTGGTCCTTTAAGTTGGGAATCTTCACTCTCTTCTATACCTATTATCCTCAGGTTCTGTCTTTTCATTGTGTCCTGGATATCCTGGATGTTTTGGGTTAGGAGCTTTTTGCATTTTGTGTTTTCTTTGACTGTTGTGTCAATGTTTTCTATGGTATCTTCTGTACCTGAGATTCTCTCTTCTATCTCTCGTATTCCGTTGGTGATGCTTTCATCTATGACTCCTGATCTCTTTCCTAGGCTTTCTAACTCCAGGGTTGTCTCCCTTTGTGGTTTCTTTATTGTTTCTATTTCTGTTTTTAGTTCCTGGATGGTTTTGTTCATTTTCTTTGTCTGTTTGTGTTTTCCTGTAATTCTTTAAGGGATTTTTGTGTTTTCTCTTTAAGGGCTTCTAGTTCTTTACCTGTGTTCTCTTGTATTTCTTTAAGGGAGTTATTTATTTCCTTCTTAAAATCTTCTATTATCATCATGAAATGTGATTTTAAATCTGAGTCTTGCTTTTCTGCTGTGTTGGGGTATCCAGGGCTTGCTGTGATGGGAGAGCTGGGTTCTGATGATGCCAAGTAGCCTTGGTTTCTGTTCCTTATGTTCTTGCCCTTGCCTTTTGCCATCTGGTCATCTCTGGTGTTAGCTGGTCTTACTTTCTCTGACTGTGTCTTGTCCTTCCTGTAAGCCTCGGTGTCAATACTCCTTGAAGATCAATTCTCTCTGAAAGGAATTTGGGTTTAGAGAGCTGTGGTACAGGGTCTGTTCTGGGGTGCAAACAGAAACCAGAAGAATCTGGTCCCCAACTGTCCCTTGGTTCCTGTGTCCTAATGGCTCTGCAAGGGTCCCTCTTGATCCAGTGAATTTGAACAGAAATGGTGGTCTTGCCTGTGCTTGAAGGTGTATTGGCACTCCTGGGATACCAGCTCTCCTGGCACTATTTGAGTATGGATCCCTGTGTCACAGGATCTGCTCCCTGGCCACGGAAAGAAACCAGAAGACCACTACTCAGTCCCTGTGTCCTGGGGATTCCAGGTGGGTCCTTCTGAGCAGCCAGTCTTGCCCAGACTCTTGAGAGTCTAGCTTTTTCCCGGCACTGTTTGGCTATAGAGCCCTGGTGGCCCAGGCAGATGTCTCCAGTCACAGATGGAAATCAGAAGGCTCCTTCTCCTGGCTGTTCCTCAGTCCCTGTGTCCCAAGGGTTCCAGGCAAGTCCCACTGAGCAGTGTTGCTAGTCTTAACCCCTCTCCCAGGCTTTTCCAAACTCCTGGGAGGCTAGCTTTCTCCCAGCACTATTTTCACCCTTTAGGATTTAAGCAATCCTAAAACTAAGGGAGCAGGATCATGAATTTGAGACTAGCCTAGGCAACAAAATAAGCCCATATCTCAGAAAGATAAACAGAGGAAGAAGAAAGAGGAGAAACAGTGACAACCAGAAGCCATGTGTGTATTTGTAATCCCAGCACACCCAGGTAAATACGGATCATAGTGACAAAAAAATTCCCCTGAAAACTTGTGGGCCAGGTAACCTGGAGGATTATACACAGCAGTAGAAACAAGAGAGATCCAGTCTCAGCAGGCCTGAAGGTGAGAATCAGCTCCTGAAAGTTGTCTGACCTACACATGTATGCTGTGGCATGAGAGCATCTGTACCCACACACAAATCAAATGTACACACACACACACACACACACACACACACACACACACACTCAGAGGTGTGCACATGTATACAGAATAATTAATCATCATGATCAGCATGCTCCTCCTCCCCCTCCTTCTCCTCCTCCTCTTCCTCCTCCTTCTCCTCCTCCTCTTCCCCCTCCTCCTCCTCCTCCTCCTCCTCCTCCTCCTCCTCCTCCTCCTCCTCTTCCTCCTCCTCCTCCTCATCATCATCATCACCACCTCTAGAAGTAGATGTGACAATTCTCAAAGGCATAAAGGAATATTGACTTTGTCTCATTATTCAATAAAAAATTATATGCCAAGATAAGGGTCAACTCAATTTAATCTACTCCTGATGTGGTTCTAAAGAAATAAAACACATTAATAGACAGCAGCACCCATTGGGTTTCGTCCTCAAGGATCCTGAGAGACCCAGACATGGAAGCTTCAAGGGAAGACTGGACAGCTGAGGATGAATTCGCAAGGTGCACAGCATCTCCAGAACAACTTTTAAAAAGGCAAGTCCTCTAGGAACATGTTTTTTTAAAGTGGTTTCATAGAATTAGAAAAAAAAAATGCCCAAGCAGAGCCACACCTAGCAGGGAGAAGTGGAACTAGAGACCTGGGCAGTGATGGTATGGGAGCATTGGCGTCTTTGGACAAATGAACACATTGTTATCGAGTAGGGCCGGTCCTTGAGCCCCTGGGAGGCCCGGGACAGCGCTGAGTCCTAGTCGCCTGCTGCTGCTAGCTAAGGCTAAGCAGGTGGCACCAATCTGCCCCAGAAAGATCACCCTAACTCTAGGCAACAACAGGATATCTGAGGTGAGTGTTGTTTCAGAAACCAGAAACTCAGAACCAGACCGATGACTCATTGGAACAAATATTTGCATTATTGCACATAATTGCAGTATTGTAAACTAAAGCTGTTTGAGCAAATAGATATACTGTGTGTCACACTGCAATTTGCGATGCCACTTCGATAAATGAAGGTACCATCGAGGGATAGGAAAGATGGTAGAACAGAGGTGTTGGAGTATGTGTACAGGAACTTGGCTGCGTTGGCAAAGGAGCAGCGTGTTGTTGGACCAGCAGGAGGTGTGCAAGTAGCCTGGAGAGCGCACAGATCCTGCCCACTACTCAGTATCCAGCTGCAAAAGCACCCTGGCTCCGTGCGACAACAAACCAGTTCATGGTTTCGATTAAGACCTCAAAAGAAGTTTATGGTTCATGCCGCTGCCCGAGGCCATGTTGATGTCTGTGGTCAGTGCTGCTGATGGCTATAATGGACAAGGAATCTTCTTTTGCAGTGGTATCAATGCCTGCAGAGTCGTAATTGAGAATGAGAGACAATATTGAAGGCATCTGTGACAACCTTCTCCACCCCACCCCAAAAGAAACAGTCAGAACAGGAAGCTAACAAAACGGGAGATCGTAAAGATTGTGATAAAGATACTGAAGGGTAACTCTTCACAGTAGATGGGCTCTGGCGTGTGGATGGAGAGGGACTCAGTTTTTTTTTTTTAGGTGCTGGCCCCTGGGTACAAAGTGGACTTGGTGTATTTGTTTTTCTTTTGGGGGGACGAGGGTATAAGGGTTGGCAAGTGGACCTGAGAGGAATGGAAATTGGGTGTGATGGGGTACATTGTATGGAATTCCCAAATAATTAATAAAAACATTCTGTTGGGGCAATACCCACTAATAATCACCATTTTTAAAGTTTTTAAAATTTCAGCGTATTAAGTGAATATTAGTTTTTACTATTTTTCCTTTTCCTGCACATATATAACTAAACTTTTTGATAAAGAACTTAAAGAATATTGTATTCTTCCTTGTTGATTATCATTTTATTTTCTGAACTGCTCAGGATCAAACCCAAGGCGTGTGCACGCAAAAACTCTACTCCCGAGTTATACCTCTAGCTCACCCATCAAAACTTCTTTTCATGGTTACCACTGCATGTTGCCATCGCCCTACACATTATCAGAGCAGAAACCCCACAGATTTATATATTTCACTTTCTCCTGCATGAAAGAGTGGGTACAGGTATTATTTAAGTATTGATGGTCAGACTGAAAACTCTTATTCCAATGTGATAGCTGAGCAGTTATGATGCTCCTTGGTTCTTCTGCAAAGAGGCATTACATTGGATAATCTTGTCATTTTGGTTGGCATGACAAAATGACTGAACCAAAAAAGACTCATAACATGCCATTTTCTAAGTAATTTCCCTCATTCTTGGACATGTGATTCTGATAGGACCCAATTTAGCAGTCCTTTCAATGTCCTCAGTTGTCACCAGATCCCAAACAAGTCTACTGCTCCAGCTGAGGACCTGGTTCTCTAAAAGAAACTAAAACTAAAGGAGTTCTCATATCAATGTAGAACATGCTAAAATCTTCGCTAAATTCTCTAGGAATATTTTGAGAAAAGCAAAACAATATGTCTAAGTAGTAGGGCAGAATGATTTTCCTTCACTGTATAGCCTCTGTCTCCAAAGTACTGGGAAAAAGGCATGTTCATGTAGAAGTCAGGCCCATTGTGTTTTTTGAGACCAAGTCTCTTTCGCTTAGGATTTGATAAGTAAACTAGGCCAGTAAGGTCCAGGGATCTACCTGACTACCCCTTTCCAGGGGAGATTATAAAAATATAAGTGGGATTGTAAGAAAACTATCAAACTATACAGATATACACCAGCCCTGATTTTGATTTTTTTCAATGATGTAGTGATTTTAAATAAAATGATTTTCAGTTAAAAGGATGATCTTTTTTATAACATATCATGGCGTGACTATACATTTTTATCACACTAATTGTTTTTTTTCCTTTCTGTTCATCACTTAAATGTGTTCCTGTCTCAGTCTCCAGCGTCAACATATAGTAGATTACCCAATACAACAAAAATAAAAGAATCTCAAGTTTCTTCTCATTTCCATTTCTTTCATCTAATCTTCATAAGACAGAGGAAAAAAGTAATGTTCTTTTTTTCTCCGCTTGCTATCCAGCTTCTGGCATTTCCAGAGAGAGGCCACTAATCACTATTTTATTGAAACTGTGACGTTTATTTGCTTGGCTCTGAATGCATGGGTAGATGTGTAACCTTGAAAAAAGATTACATACAGACCAATTTGCAGTGGCAATTTGGCAGTGGAGGCCACATGCCTCATCGTCCGTGTCCAGTGGCTCCTTGCTGCAGTCTGAGAGGCTCGAGAATGAGTTGTACCAAATGATGATCTCGTGCATAAGCAAACAAGGCCAGAGCAGCCCAACAAAGCAGAGAATTACCTATGAAAGAATACTCAGAGTGATTCCAACCATGCCTGGTCTGTGTTTTCAAAAACTGCCACTGTGAAGAACACCAGGTCTCAGGCTCATTTAATATCACTTAAAGAAGTAGCCTTGCAACTCCCCTCCCCCATGGTACGTATTCTTATACAATCTTACCTAATTAAACATGAAGATAAATTAATAAATTATGTTTTAAATATTTAGTTTTCTATTATGTTTAGTCTTACTGTGTTTGGGTGCCTATGTGTGTGCAGGTACTCGTGGAGATCAGAACTGAGTATCAGAATCTAGAGTTACAGGCAGCTGTGAATTGCCCAATATGAATGCTGGGAACTGAGCTCAGGTCCCCTGGAAGAGCAATGAGTGCTCTTAACCACTGAGCCATCTCTCCAGCTCCTGAATTGTAGCTTACATAATCCTCTGAGTGCCAAATCTTCTACAGAATTGGAGAATAAAGGATATTTTGGATTAGGAAGTTACAGTGTAAAACTAAAAATAAATCTGTAAGCAGTATATACCTTAAATAGATTCTCTAGTTTTATCAATTAAATTAAGTCACCTGAGGTGTAGCTAACTAGTACAGTGTGTGCTTAGCATGTGTCAGACCTGGAGCACATTTGCGAACACACACACACACACACACACACACACACACACACACACACGAACATGAAAGTAACTGGATGCCTTTGTTTATGCTAGCCCAACTTGCTAAGAATTTAACCTTTTATTAACAATAATAGCTTCCATCTTTTATTGGGACTCATAGACACAGGATTGGGAGCAATGAGAACAGAGTGTAACTTTTATCCTAATTTGGTCAATGATTAGAGTCCCTGAAAGAAAAGAAAAAGTAAAGTTCTTTCCTGTGGACCTACTATGTGCCTTGCGCCGTCTGGCTCTGACATCTCCGTTTTTTCAGACAGGGCTTCCCATGGCACAAGGACAATTAGTGAAGGGTGAACACAGGAATAAAATCCTTATACGCTGTGAGCACATACTCAAGAAAATAGTAATGTGGTAAAAACAGGATTTGATTCAAAGTGACTGTAAAGAGGAAAGAGCTTTAGTTTAAAACTGTGTTCAACTCTGAATACAACTGGGCAGCCAAGGAAAGGGGTAGGACACGCAAGGACTGGAAAACTACAAAGTGGCTTCATGCCGAGTAAGTATGGCTAATGAGCCCCGGGAGGGTTCCTGCTGTGAGCAGTCACGCTGACCCAGCACCTTCTTCTGTAAGGCAGAGAAGAAAAACCTGATCAGATGTTAAGGTTCCTTGGGGTTCTGGATAAGCAGATAGTGAGCTTCTTGCTGAAAGGTGATTTTACTCAGAAGTAAAATGTACTAGTTTGCTAGGAAGTACATTGGGAAGCACACTCATGGGGTCTAGGGGGTTCAGGAAAAGTTGCATTTGACCCAAGCTTTATTTTTTTGTTTTGTTTTGGTTTGCTTTGGTTTTTGGGGGGGGTGGGTGGGGATATTTACTTTATATACTTTTCATATGGTCTCCCCTTTAGAAACCCCCTATTCTATCCTCCCTCCCCCTGCCTCTATGAGGGTGCTCCCCCACCCACCCACCCACTCCCATCTTCCTTCCTTAGCATTCCCCTACACTGGGGCATCTAACACCCTCAGGCCCAAGGGCCTCTCCTCCCACTGATAGCCAACAAGGCCCTCCTTTGCCACATATGCGACCAGCACCATGGGTCCCTCCATGTGTATTCTTTGGTTGGTGGTCCAGTCTCCAGGAGCACTGGGGGGGGGGGGGGGTTGGCAGGCCAGTTGACACTGTTGCTCCCTGCATGGGGCTGCAAACTCCCTCAGCTCCTTCAGTCCCTTCTCCAACTCCTCCATCCAGGACCACAACTCAGTCCAATGGTTGGCTGTGAGCATCCGCCTCTGTATTTGTCAGGCTCTGCCTGAGCCTCTCAGGAAACAGCTTATCAGGCTTCCATCAGCAAGCACTTCCCAGCATCCACACGAATGTCCAGGTTTGGTGGCTGTATATGGGATGTATTCCCAGGTGGGGCAGTCTCTGGAGGGCCTTTCCTTGAGTTTCTGCTCCACACTTTGTCTCAATATTTCCTCCTATGAGTATTTTGTTCACCCTTCTAAGAAACACTGAAGCATCTTTCTAATCAATTTCTAGTGCAAACCTAGAAGTTTCTTCTCACTGATGTTTTCATTTATCTTCATGTGTTTTTTATGTTACTAATATTTTATGATAAGTTTAACATCATTTAAACTTTTATATATTTATTTTCTTCTAAGTAAAACAAGTATCTAATAAACTGTTCCTAAGTTTTAATGAGACAGTTGATGAAGGTAGTCAGCAGAAATGTGTTTTTCAGGTTCTGGGAACATATACAATCTCAGAGGCACAATCATATTTGTATTACAAAACAACATGAAATATGCTTCTCAAATTTAGAAATCAGGTCAGAAGAGTGTGCTTTTTCCTCCATATCAGCAAAATCCAGCCAACTACCCTTACATACAGGAAGAAGTAGGTTGCTTGTTCATGGTATAAGACAGTTCTTGGTGGAAAATGAAGTCAGGGATCAATAAAGGTGGATAGATAGGTAAGCACCTACTTTAGAGAATGGAAAAGCAGGGCTTCTCTCCATGCCCATCAGGGGTAAAGGCAATTATTTCTACAGCTAAAGAAGTCTCTTCCTAGGCTTATGACCCAGAACTGTCCTTTCCCAGGGCAGTGGGAAACATTTATTGAGAATGAATTACCTGGAGGAGAGGAACTGGTCCCACTGTCTGGGAAGGTGGGAGCGCCTTCTGCGCACACTCCACCGTGACTTACAAAGTCCCCACCAGTTAGAAAGACAGAAGACTCTTTTTCCCTTGGGATAAAGCCAGTTCACACAGATGGTCACTCCAGTTAGATTCCCATGTGGCAAGTAGTGCTGTCCATCCCTTCTGTCCAATAAGTGGCTATTGCTTAGTTTCCTTTTTGTTTATTGTGTGCATGCATGTGTATATGTGTGTAGGTGTGTGCATGTGCACATGTATGTAGGTGTGAGCATGCATGTGTATACACATGTAGGTGTGTGCATGTGTACATGTATGTAGGTATGTGCATGCATGTGTATACGTATGTAGGTGTGTGCATGTGCATATGTATGTAGGTGTGAGCATGCAAGTGTATATGTATGTAGGTCTGCATGCATGTGTATAAGTATGCAGTTCTGTGCATGCATGTATATATGTATGTAGGTGTGTGCATGCATGTGTATATGTATGTAGGTGTGTGCATGCATGTGTATACTTATGTAGGTGTGTGCATGTGTACATTTATGTAGGTGTGAGCATGCATGTGTATATGTATGCAGGTCTGTGTATGCATGTATATATGTATGTAGGTGTGCGCATGTGTATACGTATGTAGGTGTGTGCATGTGTACATGTATGTAGGTGTGAGCATGCATGTGTATATGGATGTAGGTGTGTGCATGCATGTGTATACATATGTAGGTGTGTGCATGTGTATATGTATGTAGGTGTGAGCATGCATGTGTATATGGATGTAGGTCTGCATGCATGTATATATGTATGTAGGTGTGTGCATGCATGTGTATATGTATGCAGGTCTGTGCATGCATGTATACATGTATGTAGGTGTGTGCATGCATGTGTACACGTATGTAGGTGTGTGCATGTGTATATGTATGTAGGTGTGAGCATGCATGTGTATATGTATGCAGGTCTGTGCATGCATGTATATATGTATGTAGGTGTGTGCATGCATGTGAATATGTATGTAGGTGTGTGCATGTGCATATGTATGGAGGTGTGAGTATGCATGTGTATATGTATGCAGGTCTGTGCGTGCATGTATACATGTATGTAAGTGTATGCATGCATGTGTATATGTATGTAGGTGCATGCATGTATATATGTATGTAGGTGTGTGCATCCATGTGTATATTTATGTAGGTGTGTGCATATGTATGTAGGTGTGTGTATGCATGTGTATATGTACATAGGTGTGTGCATGCATGTGTATATGTATGTAGGTATGAAGGGCAGTGGATGACTTGCAGAAATCCATTCTTCCATCCATGTTGGTTCCAGGAACTAACTTAGATTGTTGGACTTGGCTGCAAACTGAACCTGCTTACTGCAAACTGAGCCTCCGATTCTTTTATCATCATTATTTTTATCATTATCATTATTATTATTTGTGTTTTGTGTGCACGTGTTGGGGGGTTAGTAGTACATGTCTCATCTTACCAACTGTCACTTTTTTTTCTTTACTGCCTTTTTACTTAAATATATAGTCCCTCATCTTCCCACACTCAACATATCCATTCAGACCCCCCAATGAAAATTTAAATATTCTTCTAAAATGAAAAACCATACATGCATCTTTTAATACTGAAGGAGACTTGAGCTAGCCCATGCTAAGTGTGTCTCCTTGGCTCACTTTTGCGTTGGTAACAGAAAGTGACAGTAGAACTTCTGCAAACACAGGGACTTTGAACAGCTGTCCTTTCATGAACACAATACAGCTATGGACCTAGCTAGTTAACAAAAAAAATTAACAGGTGCAAACATCTTTTCTGATCCAATAGCACCCTTCGGGCTTAAGAGATCTTTCCAGAAGTCTTGAACTTTTACATCTTTTGAAGACAAAGATGAACATAGGTAATTGTTAGATAGATATCAACACAGAAGCCCACCATTGGCTTCTTTTCTCCACAGAGGCTCTCAAAAATGCTTGTGTTCCCCATTGTTTGCCTCACCAGTAGATTTAAAAAAGTGGGAATATGTGAGCTTGTGAATTATGCTGGCTGATGGGTAATTAGAGACTTCTGATATTTCTCCAGCTCAGTATGTTAATAAGCATACTGGCCTTCTTTCCTGTTTGAATTTTGCCAGTCTATTGTGACAAAAATTCAGGAGACTACAGGGAAATTATTCTTGCCCAAAGAGAGTAATTCAGTATAAATTTCTCCTGTGAACGAGCCACACACATCTCTTCAAATGCTCATTGCTGAAATGGGCATTGCTTCTGAGCCGTGTGTTTATACCTCCTTCTGCTGTTCACAACCCAATGAGGCCCGACTCTCTGAAGACCATTTCCTCCTGTTGGAGAAACAATAACAACAATAATATTAAAAGTAAACCACAAACCTACTAGTTCAGAAACTACTACATAAAGATACAAGAGAGAGAAAATAACCTATTCGTAAGCATTACAAGAGACTGCAATACAAAGAATGAAGAAAGAGACTGCCATCATAGGAAGAAGGTTCTTCTCTACAGTCAACCAGGTACAAGCTGTTACACACTTGCTTTCTTTTATTTATTTATTTATTTTTTAGAGTATATTTTATTGTACTTACTTTTTTTTATCCTTTATTTACATTTCAAATACTTTCCCCTTTCCAGGTCTCCCCTTTGGAAACACCCAATCCCACTCACCCTTCCCCTGCCTCTATGAGGCTGCTCCCCCAGCCTCCCACTCCCCTCTTCCCTTCCTAGCATTCCCCTACACTGGGGCATCTAGCACTCTCAGGCCCAAGGGCCTCTCCTCTCCCTGATGGCCAAAAAGGCCTTCCTCTGCCACATATGTGGCCAGCACCATGGGTCCCTCCATGTGTATTCTTTGGTTGGTGGTCCAGCCTCTGGGAGCACCGGAGGGTCTGGTCAATTGACACTGTTGCTCCCTCCATGGGGCTGCAAACTCCCTCAGCTCCTTCAGTCCCTTCTCCAACTCCTCCATCCGGGACCTCACTCTCAGTCCAACAGTTGCTGTGAATTGAATCTTGGGTATTCCGAACTTTTGGACTAATATCCACTTATCTGTCACCTGAACAGCTGAGAAAACCTGACGTAGGCTGTGTGGTCACTGTGCTCAGAGCTCCTGACCAAGTGCACTGTTCTCAACAGGAACCTGTGGGCCATTCCGGACTCTCAAGCCACTGCCACCACAGCTCTCATCACTCTGTCAGATGCTCCCTAATATCCACTTATCAGTGAGTACATACCGCGCTCGTTCTTTTGTGACTGAGTTACTCCAATCAGGATGATATTGCCAAGTTCCATCCATTTGCCTAAGAATTTCATGAAGTCACTGTTTTTAATAGCTGAATAATATTCCATGGTGTAAATGTACCACATTTTCTGTATCCATTCCTCTGCTGAGGGACATCTGAGTTGTTTCCAGCTTCTGGCTATTATAAATATGGCTGCTATGAACATAGTGGAGCATGTGTCTATATTACATGTTGGAGCATCTTCTGGGTATATGCCCAGGAGTGGTATAGCTGGGTCCTCAGGTAGTATTATGTCCATTTTTCTGAGAGTCCACCAAACTGATTTCCAGAGAAGTTGTATCAGCTTGCAATCCCACCAGCAATGGAGGAGTGTTCCTCTTTCTCCACATCCTCGCCAGCATCTGCTGTCACCTGAGTTTTTGATCTTAGCCCTTCTGACTGGTGTGAGGTGAAATCTCAGGAGTGTTTTGATTTGCATTTCCCTGATGACTAAGGATGTGGAACATTTCTTTAGGTGCTTCTCAGCCCTATGAATTTTCTCAGTTGAGGATTCTCTGTTTAGCTCTGTTCCCCATTTTTTGATGGGGTTATTTGTATCTCTGGAGTCTAACTTCTTGAGTTTTTTTGTATATATTGGATATCAGCCCTCTATTGGACTTAGGATTAGTAAAGATCTTTTCCCAATCTGTTGGTTGCCGTTTTGTCCTATTGACAGTGTCCTTTGCCTTACAGAACTTTTGCAATTTAATGAGGTCTCATTTGTCAATTCTTGATCTTAGAGCATAAGCCATTGGTGTTCTGTTCAGGAACTTTTCCTCTGTGCTCATGTGTTAGAGTTTTCCCCACTTTCTCTTCTGTTAGATTCAGTGTATCTGGTTTTATGTGATCCACTTGGTCTTGTGCTTTGTACAGGGAGATAGGAATGGATCAATTCACATTCTTCTACATGTAGACCACCAATTGAACCAGCACCATTTGTTGAAAATGTTGTCTTTTTTCCACTGGATGGTTTTAGCTCCTTTGTCAAAGATCAAGTGACTGTAAGTGTGTGGGTTCATTTCTGGGTCTTCAATTCTATTCCATTGATCTACCTGCCTGTCACTGTACTGATACCATGCAGTTTTTATGCCTATTGCTTGGTAGTACAGCTTGAGGTCAGGGATGCTGATTCCCTCAGAAGTTCTTTTGTTGTTGAGAATAGCTTTTGTTATCCTAGGTTTTTTGTTATTCCAAATGAATTTGAGAATTGCTCTTTCTAAGTCTATGAAGAATTGA
>JAPYYD010003936.1:0-13610 GCA_028551405.1 Uromys caudimaculatus | reverse complement strand
TTCCTGTAATTCTTTAATGTATTTTTGCATTTCCTCTTGAAAGGCTTCTCATTGTTTATTCCTGTTCTCTTGCATTTCTTTAAGGGTGTTATTCATTTCTTTCTTAAAGTCTTCTATCATCCTCATGAGAAATGATTTTAAATCTGAGTCTTGCTTTTCTGGTGTGTTGGGGTATCCAGGGCTTGCTGTGTTGGGAGAGCTGGGTTCTGATGGTGCAGAGTACTCTTGGTTTCTGTTCTTTATGTTCTTGCCCTTGCCTTTTGCCATCTGTTGACTCTGTTGTTAGCTGATCTTACTCTGTCTGGTTGTGGCTTGCCCCTCCGGCAGGTCTCTGTGTCAGTACTCTTTGAAGACCAGCTCTCTCTGAGAGGTGTTTGGGTTTGGAGAGCTGTGGCACCGAGTCTGATCTCCGGTCCCTGTGTCTCGCTCAGGGCAGTTCCTGGTGAGCTGTGGGGCGTGTCTTTGGCCCTCTCCTGGCTTTTCCGAGCTCCTGAGAGGGATCTTTTTCCCTGGCGCTAATTTGCTATGGAGCCCTGTGGCCTAAGCTGAGGTTCCCGGCCGCTGCAGGAAGTTGCTGTCCGTCAGTCTCTGTGAACCGCGGAAACTGGGCAGAATCAGTGAGCTCTGGGGCTCGTTTTGCCCCCGTTCGGGGTTTTTCTGCATTACTGGGAGAGAAAATTTTCCCCCGGAGCTGCTTGACTATGGAATCCTAGTGTCCCAGGCAAAAGTTTCCTGCCTCAGCTGCCCTCTGTTGGGATCCAGCCTTCTCTTCTTTTGTTAGCCACCATAGTTAATTGTACTGTTTCAGAGACCCTTTTGGTGGGACCGGAGTAAAAAATATCCCTTTGAGAGTATAAAAATGTGACTTTTTTGCTCCATGTAGACAAGGACACATTAGGGACAGATATACAATGAAAAGTGATTTTTTTGGTGTAGATTAAAATGAACCTGCATTGCAGTTATGAATAATCTAAGAAATACTGAGGAATACCTTGAAAATGAGCTTTAGGTTCAGTGAGATATCCTGTCTATAAAAGAAAGAAAGAAAGAAAGAAAGAAAGAAAGAAAGAAAGAAAGAAAGAAAGAAAGAAAGAGAGAGAGAGAAACAGAGGGAGGGAGGGAGGGAGGGAGGGAGGGAGGGAGGGAGGGAGGGAGGGAGACAGAAAGAAAGAAGCAATCTAAGGGCTGAAATCAATTAATTAGAAATAAAGAGATCAAGACAGTGAAACAAAGAGTTAATTCTTTGTGAAAATCAACAAGATAGACAAAACCTTATCTCAACAAACTATAAATTGGCGAATATCCAAACAGAATCAAGAACTTAATGAAGGGTATAACCACATACAGCAAGGAAATTCAGAGAATCAAAAGGACATACTTTTAAAACTTGTATTCCACTAAATTGGAAAATATAAAGGAATGAATAGTTTTCTTGATAGCTGTCACTTACCAAAGGTAAATGAAAATCAGATAAACAATGCCTCTCAGAGGAATCAGGAATACAAGGGACACAACTAAACACAATAACCACAATTTACAGCAAGCCTATAGCCAGCAACAAGTGAAATGGAGAGAGAATCAAAGCAATTCCACTAAAATTATGACTAAGAAAAGGTTGTCCACTCTCTCCATATCTACTTAATATAGTACCTAAGGTTTTATTCAGAGCAATAAGACAACTAAGAAGATCAAGTAGATACAAACTGGAAAAGTGAAATGTCAAAGTGTTGGGGGAAGGATTGAGGGCTCCAAAGGGGATAAGAACTCCCTAGAAAGACCAAGAAAACCAATTAATATGAACCCATAGGGGCTCTCAAACCTGAGCCATCAACCAAAGAGCATACAATGGTTGGACTGAGGACTCCAGCACCTATGAGCAGATGTGAAACTCAGTGTTTATGTGAGTCCCCCAACAAATCTAGCATTGGCTGTTCCTAAAGCTGTTGCCTGTATGTGGAATCAGTTTCCTTAACTAAGCTGCCTCATCTGGTCTCTGAAAGAAAGGCCCTGCACAGACTTGATGAGCCAAGTGGGGGAACATCCAGGGGTGCCCCACACTCTCATAGGAGTTAGGAAGGAGCAATAGGGAGATACAATATGAGCAGGGATGGGGCAGGGATCAGAACTTAAACTGAATAAATAAATAAAATGACAGGAAAAGAATAAAGAGCTATAGGAATACAAACTGCAAGGTATTGGCATACAAATAGACATGTTGATAAAGGGAATCAAACTGAATATCAAGACATACATTTTAAAATGTATAGACCCATGATTTTTTAAATAAAGAAACCAGGAATATATACCAGATAAGGACAATATCTTCAACAATTGGTGCTTGTCAAGCTGGATATAGAAGAATGCAAATAGATCTATATTCATCACTCTGCACAAAACTCAAGTACAAGTTGACCAAAGATGTTAATATAGAACCAGATACACTGAGAGTGATAGAAAAGAAAGTGGACAATAGCCTTGAATGCAATAGCACAGGAGACAGCTTTCTGAACAAGACTAATGTAGGCACTAAGATCAACAATAGATGGGACCTCATGAAACTGACAAGCTTCTGTAAGGCAAGGACACCATCAAGAGGGGTAAATGCCATCCTACAGAAAAGAAAAAAGTTTTCTAACAACTCCACATCTGTTAAAGGGCAAATAACCAAAACACATAAGGAACTCAAGAAATTAGATATTAAAACATCAAATAATTGAATTAAAAAATCTGGTAAAAATTAAACAGATTTCTTAATAGATGTATATCAAATAGCTGAGAATGATTTAAAGAACTAACTGTTTAACATCCTTAACCATCAGGAAAATACAGATCAAACCTACTTTAGAATTTCATTTTAAAACTGTCAGAATGGTTAAGGTTAATAAGCTCATGCTGGTGAGGATTTGCATATTGTCCAGCCACTGTGGAAGTCATTATAGTAGCTCCCCCAGAACACTGGGAATAATTTCCTCAAGAACAACCTATACCACTTTTGGGCATATATATCCAAAGAATGCTCCATCATAAAATCCACAGACCCAGAGATGTTATGTAAAGAGGCGGTGTCTACAGCAGGGGGGATGCATGGATCCTTTTGGGAAGGGGAAATACAATGAATTTTATGGGTGGACTTAGGAGTGAGGATTGGAGCAGGAGGGCTCATGTCGTGGGGGATGGGATGACAGCAGAGTGTGTGGGGATAGGTAGCTCAAATTGAGGGGCTCTGGAAGGAGATATGGAAATCTAGTGCAATAAAAGCTTTCTGGAGTCTATGTAGATAATTTTAATAAGGACTTTTTAGAAATGGAGAATATGGAGTTTTAACTGTCTTTCTCCTCTAGCCAGTCAAGATTTCCACTGGAAAGAATGGGTTGCAAAACATGTGAACTTTTGGTCAAGGATACATCATGGAAATATCCAAAAAACCCAGTCTGATACTAAGATAATGAGTTGTTGTCTGCAATCTGATAAGTGGGAGGGGACATTGCTGACCACAACATCCACAATACACATTGAACATGAGAAGTCAAGTTGGTGCCTACATGGAGGGTTATTTTCAACATTCCAGTCTCTTTGGTGTAGGAAGGTACTCTACCAGCTATGGAAAGAAAAATATGGACACCAACATAGACAAAAAATTCTCTGACCTACAATCTTTCCTGCTTGAAAATATGCTATGTGACTCTATTGGTTCTGTGGAGTTCCTATCCCTCTTGGGGCCTACAATCCTTCCTCCTATTCTTTCTTAAGAGTTACCAAGTTCCATCCTCTGTTTAACTGTGGGTGTCTGCATCTATCTGAGTCAGCTTTTAGGTGGAGCCTCTAAGACAACAACATGCTCCTGTCTGCAAGCATAACAGAGTATCATTAATAGTGATAGGGACCGATGCTTGACCATGAGATGAGTCTCCAACTGGGCATGTTATTTGTTGGCCATTCCCTCAAATTCTGCTCTCTTTTTTGCTTCCTCTGCTTGTAGGTAGGATAAATTTTGAGTTGAAAATTTTATGGTAGGATTAGTGTATATATAGTTCCACTGGGGTTCCTGTCTGGCTACAGGAGGCGGCCTTTTCAGGTTCCATATCTCCAATGTAATGAGTCACAGCTAAGATTATCCCTATTGATACTTGAGTGCCTCCCATATACCGGGTCTTTGTCTTGTCCTGGAAATGCACACCATCTCATTACCCCATCAGTTGCAGATTTCCATTCATTTTCATGGCCATCTAGCTATCTCTCCTGTCCTTACCCAAACTGGATTCTGATTCCTCCACTCCCCTCCCAACATCCTCTCCCTCCTAGTTCCCTCTCTCCATCTGCCTCTTATGACTATTTTATTCCCCCCTTCTAAGTGAGATTCAAGCTTCTTTGCTTGGGCCTTCCTTCTTGTTTAGTTTCTTTGGGTCTGTGGAATGTAACATGGTACCTGCATTTTTTGGCAAATATCCACTTATAAGTGAATATTTACCATGCATGTTCTTTTGGGATTGGGTTGCCTCACTCAAGATAATATTCTCAAGTTCCATCCATTTGCCTATAAAATTCATGATATCTTGGTATTTAATAGTTGAATAGTATTCCATGGTGTAGATGTATCACCTGAACAACTGGAATGTGGGCTATCACAAAAGCTGTTGCTTATACATGGAGTATGTTCTACTATCTGGGCTGCCTTATCTGACCTCAATGGGCAAGGAAGCACATAGCCTCACAGAGACTTGAATTGCCAGGATGGGGGAAATACCCATGAGGTGTCTAACCTGCTCAAAGTAGAAGCAGAGGAGGGATGGTTAGAATTGTGGGAATGGGTGACTGGAAGGGAGCCGGTGAATGGGTTGTAAAGTGAATAAGTAAAAGAAATAAAATTAAATGAAAAGAAAAGAAAAACATGCTAGTGAAATAGTGGGACAGAACTTGTGAGAATTTCAACCAGTGTCTTATTTGACTTAAGACCTCCTACTCCATGAGAAGGAACTGATACCCAACACTGCTTAGGAAATCAAGGGTCAGAGACTAGATAGCCCAAAGATCCAGGTAAAACTAAACATAACTAGTAAACTAAACAAAACAAAACAAAAAACAAATGAAAACTATCCAAACAAACAAAGGAAACCCCAAAGAAAAAAGCAACCCCACCCAATGATTCATGAATATGTTGTGTTGCACTCATAGATCAGTGTTTTATGTAGTTATCATTAGAGAGGCTCCTGTGGCAGCATATGGGAACAGATGCAGAGATCCACAGCCAGACATTACATGGACAGAGAAAGTAAATTGGAGTTTCCACATATTAGAGCTCACAGAATCCTTTAAAATAGGAAGTAGAAAGCTTGTAAGAGTCAGAAGGAATATAGGACATTAGGAGAACATGGGCCACTGAATCAGCTAACCAAGCCATACATGAGCTCATAGAGATAGAGGCAGAAAGCACAGAGCTTACAGTGTCTATTAACTATTATCTTAGTATTTTTATTGGACTCCCAAATATGTGAACCAGTGTGTCTCTGTCTCTTGTGACTGTTCTTAGGACTCTTTTCCTCCTGCTATTTTGCCATGTCCAACTTCATATGAAAGTTTTGTTTCATCATATATATTTTGTCATATTTCATTATTATCTCTTAGAAGCCTGTTCATTTTTTTAAGGGAACTAATGATTTATTGTAGGTGCAAGGGCAGAAAAGATATTGACTGGGTTTATCTATAAAAAGCTTCAATGATAACTTAGTTATAGTCTGGGAGGGGGTTCTGTTTAATTGTTTAATTTTTCTTTCAAATTCTTCCTCCTCCTCTTCCTCCCCCACCTCCTCCTTCTTCTTCTTCCTATTCCTACTTGTCTTCTTTTCTTCTCCTCCTCCTCCTTCTGCTCCTCCTCCTTCTTCTTCCTATTCCTATTTGTTTTCTTCTATTCTTCTCCTTCTCTTCCTCCTCTTCTTTCTCCTCCTCTTCCTTCTTCTTTCTATTCCTACTTGTCTTCTTTTCTTCTCCTGTTCCTCCTCCTCCTCCTCCTCCTCCTCCTCCTCCTCCTCCTCCTCCTTCTTCTTCTTCTTCTTCTTCTTCTTCTTCTTCTCTTCTTCCTCCTCCTCCTCCCCCTGCTTCTCCTTCTTTGTGTTTATAGGAAGAATTAACTAAGTCTAGGCATGGTGGATGGGACAATTTCAATCCCATCAAAGATAAGGGAGAGGTAGAAAGATCTCTGTGAATTTGAAGCCAACCTGGTCTATACAGCAAACTTCAGGACAGCCAAGGTTACACAGGGAAACCCTGTATCCAATTTCCTTCACCTACAAATAAGGATAAGAAAAAAAAAAAAAAAACTCCAGGTTGACTAAAGAAATAAGACTCATTGTGTCTGGTAGAATTCTGTTGTACCTCCATCTGGATTGAACTTATTTAGCAGGAAGAATTTTGATTACTATATCAGTTTCTTCATGTGTTATTGTTCTTTTTAGGCTGTTGACTTGTCTGTTTTCTGTTTGTTTGCTTTGGATTTTTGAGACTAAGTTTCTCTGTGTAGCCCTGGCTGTCCAGGTATTCACTAAGTAGACCAGGCTGGCCATGAACTTAGATAGAGTTTTGCCTACCTGTGTGTCAGGAGTGCTGGGATTAAAGGTGTGTGTCACACCATTAGCAAGCTGTTGACTTCTAGTTAGCTTAAATTTATTGGTTTAGCTGAATCTCAGCATTCAACTATTTCCTTTGATTTTCTAAATTCATGCAGTAGAGGTGTTTAAAGCAATGATATATACTTATGCTTAGAATATTATACACTCTCAATTTCTCTGCTGATTGTTGCAATCTTCAATCCCTGCTGATGTCATATCTTGTTAATCAGGGTCTTGGTTTCTCTCTTGCTTTTTGTTTTTGTTTGTTTGTTTTTGTTTGTTTGTTTTTGCCTTCTTGTTTTTCATTTTATTTTTTATCAAAAACATTGTTAGAAAATTTTAGCAAAATGTTCCATATAACAGTACAAATTAATACAGTACTTCTAATGAACAGTTTACCAACAAGTACCAACATATAAATTATGCATAAACTTATTTCTAGGAATTTATGTTGACAAAAATATGTATGTACTATGGGATATCTATCACAATATTATATACAATGGTGAATTTTGAGAAACATGTCAAAATTAAATAAAGAATTAGTAAATTATGAAATTGAGTATAGACATTTTTTAATAATTAAAATGCTGTTTTTTAGATTAAAACTTTAGAAGCTAATATTATCATCATCTTATACTTTCATATTATAAATATGATTAAAATAAATTAAATCACTTTGTAAAAACATTATGCAATTGGAAATTATTTCTGATAGACCAACTCTTACAGTTTTATAGGCCATTCATTTTTTCTCCTTTGAAATGACAAAAGAAAGTTGACTTCAGTCAAAATAGCACACGTAACCTAATTTCATAAATCACACATTTAATGTTACTTGTTTTCTGTAGACTTTGAAAACCTTACTACTGTCACATTTGACTAGAAATAAGTTGACAACGCCTGACTAAATTCAGAGAAAATAAATACTAGTCTTTTAAAATATACAGGACTCACATCCTAATGTGAGCATAAACTTCAAATATCTACAATTTTCTCCCTTGAGGATACGTTAGCTTCACTCTGAGCAAAAAGCAACATTCCTTTACGTTTCCAAGGCCATTACACTGAGACCCATCATATACCTATAACACTTGCTGAAGTCACCCTTTAAATATTTCCAGTTTTGTAGTGACGATTTCTGTAAAGAATGAAGTGTGGGATTTTTTTTCAGGACATTTAAGGTTTTGTTTGTTTGTTTGTTTGTTTGTTTTTAATAGTTAAACCACAGATGTAGAAAATAAAGAAATTCAAAGTATTAGCAACAAATAAAATTGTACCAGTGGACTTTGATAAAATTTTATAAAATTATAATAATTTCAATTATGATCACTGTTTAAGAGTACTTTAGAAAACAATCCCTTGAGTTCCCTTCTGAATGTGTCACTTGTTAGAACTGTGCCATATTCTTGTATTTTAAACATATTATTATTATACTGCCCATGATTTTTAGAGCATAGATGTTCAGAACTGAGAGTTCATCTTGGTAGATTTTTCCTTTGACCAGTATGAAGTGTCCTCCCTTACCTTTTTTGATAACTTTTGGTTGAAAGTTGATTCTATTCAATATTAGAATAGCTACTCCAGCTTGTTTCTTGGGACCATTTGCTTGGAAAATTGTTTTCCAACCTTTTACTCTGAGGTAGTGTCTGTCTTTGTCACTGAGGTGGGATTCCTGTATGCAGCAAATTGCTGGGTTCCGTTTACATGTCCAGTTTGTTAATCTATGCCATTTCAATGGGGAATTGAGTTCATTGACGTTAAGAGATATTAAGGAAAGGTGATTGTTACTCACTGTTATTTTTGTTGTTAGAGGTGGTATTATGTTTTGGTATGTATTTCTTTTGGGTTTGTTGAAAGATTACTTTCTTGCTTTTTCTAGGGTGTAGTTTCCCTCTTTGTGTTGGTGTTTTCCATCTATTATCCTTTGTAGGGCTGGATTTATGGAAAGATAATGTGTAAATTTGGTTTGGTCATGAAATATCTTGTTTTCTCTGTTTATGGTAATTGAGAGTTTTGCTGGGTGTAGTAGCCTGGACTGGCATCTGTGTTCTCTTAGGGTCTGTATGAGATCTGCCTAGGATCTTCTAGCTATCATAGTCTATGGTGAGAAGTCTGGTGTAATTCTGATAGGTCTGCCTTTATATGTTACTTGACCTTTTCCCCTTACTGCTTATAATATTCTTTCTTTGTTTAGTGCATTTGGTGTTTTGATTATGTGACAGGAGGATTTTGTTTTATGTTCCAGTCTATTTGGAGTTCTATAGCTTCTTTTATGTTCATGGGCATCACTTTCTTTAGGTTAGGGAAGTTTTCTTCTATAATTTTGTTAAAGATATGTACTGCCCTTTTAAGTTGGGAATCTTTGCTCTCTTCTATACCTATAATCCTTTGGTTCAGTTTTCTCATTGTGTCCTGGATTTTGTGGTTGTTTTGGGTTAGGAGCTTTTTGCTTTTTGCATTTTCTTTGACTGTTGTGTCAATGTTTTCTATAGTATCTTCTGTACCTGAGATTCTCTCTTCTGTCTCTTATATTCTGTTGGTGTTGCTTAAATCCCTGATTCCTGATCTCTTTCCTAGTTTTTCTAACTCGTAGGGTGTCTCTCTTTGTAATTTTGTTATTGTTTCTATGCTATCCATTTTTAGATCCTGGATGGTTTTGTTCATTTCCTTTACCTGGTTGATTGTGTTTTCCTGTAATTCTTTAAGGGATTATTGTGTTTCCTCTTTAAGGGCTTTAATCTGCTTACCTGTGTTCTCCTGTATTTCTTTAATGGAGTTATTATGTCCTTCTTAAAGTCCTCTATCATCATCACGAGAAGTGATTTTAGATGAGAATCTTGCTTTTCCAGAGTGGTGGTGTATCCAGTGCATGCTATGGTGGGAGAATTGGATTCTGATGATGCCAAGTAACCTTGGTTTCTGTTGCTTATGTTTTTATGCTTACCTCCTGCCATCTAGTTATCTCTAGTGTCTCCTGCCCTCCCTATATCTGTCTGGAGTCTGTCCTTCCTGTGGTTCTGGTTGTGTCAGAACTCCTTCGAGACCAGCTGTCTCTGGGACCCTGTGATTCTGGGATGCTGTGATCCTGAGATCCTGGTGTATCAGAGCTCCTGGGAGTCAAGCTGCCTCTGGGACCCTGAGATCCTGGTGTGAGCAAACTCTTGGGTTTCTGTGATCCTGTGATTCTTGGCATGTTAGAAAACCTGGGAGTGCAGCTTCCTCTGGGTGTTGTGGGACTGGCTGTGGAGTTCATGCCCAAGGTCTGCCCAGGGCACCAGCCCAGGCAGGAAGGAATCTGTGTCACTGGTTGTTTGGGGTTCCTGCAACCCTGGATCTAGCTGGTCCCAGTTACTCCTGGTGTTGGGACAGATGTTTTGTCCTCCTCAGCTCTGATCCTATGATCAGCCTGTTCATTTTTATTGGAAGAAAAAAACAGTGTAGAACTGGAGGGCATTGGAAGTGGGGCAAATTTGGAGGAGTAGACAGAGAGAAAATTATAATTGGGATATGTTTTATATTAAAAAAATCTAAGAATCTATCTTCAATAAAGTAAGTAGAAAGTGATTGATGAAGACAATTGAAGTGGTTCTCTGGCCTCCAGGTACACGTGTACACATTTGCATGATACCTATACACACACACACACACACACACACACACACACACACACCATTGAAGACATTGTTCAAAGTGACGCATCCACAATGTTTTAAATTATACCTTCCATTATGAAATGCTATTTTGTAAAAAGTCTTAATCTTACAATCTATTATGGTAGAACTACTTTATATTGTTAAAGGTTAACCTTATTGTCATAATTTAATATTAGAAATAATTTACTTTTCTTATAGATACTGTAAACTACTTTTAAAAAGGTCTGTTTTATCTTTATACATCTAAATATATTTGGTACTTGAGATATTCTAAAGCAAATATGACAAAAATCATATAAAATAAAGATATCCATTTAAATATGTAAGAACATAAGGCATTTTACATCTTAATAAAAAACAAAAACATTTTTCCTTTAAATAAACATACTACAAAGATCAGTAAGAATTCATTCGTCATCACATACACCTATAGCAGGCAATGTAAAGTTTAAGGACATCAGGTCTCTTATCACTGAGTTTCTGTGTCTGTGTATTGGACTGGGTGGGTAGTATAAATGTGAAGGTATTTTTGTGCTGCATACAGATTTGATAGACATGGACCCAGGGTTTATTAATATATATATAATGTTGTTGTGCTATTAGATTCACCTGTATGTATATGCCAGAATGCTTATTATGAGTTTGTTGCATGATAAATTAGTGAATATACACATTACTTATACACACATGTGTATAATTCCTTTGGTAGTTTTCATATTTATAACTATATTTTGGCAAATTCTATCCTGGATTTGCATGACTGTGATAGTGAGATACAATGATTTTTATCAGAAAAAAATGGAACATTATAGTTACTGATTAAATGATATAAATATTGTATCAACATCTTTCTTTTAAAAAGTATTATTTACAATTATATAAGTATATTTATGAAATATATGTACACCATATATATTATATACATATATTTCACACACACATTTACACACACACACACACACACACACACACACACACACACACTTCCCAATCTTGCTTTTAAGACTTTTATGTGTGGTACACTGCATTTAATTAGGATAACCTGCATAAGCATGAATGGAGGATATTGTTAATTGAGAAAGAGCAAAGTACTACAGTTTGTACTGGTAAAAATCATGATCCTGACTTAACTTCCACCCCAGGAACCATTAACTGCTTAGAGCCTCTTAGGAAGAGTTAGGCATTTATGAGCCTTCTTGCTAGGGCCAACATTATGGTCTTGTGCAAGTAGGTAGACACTACTGCTATGAATTCATGAGTGAAGCAACCATAGCATGTCTATAAAATAGTACTTATCAGAGCTCCTGCCTATCCTCCTCTTTTTACATTTGTTGCAAGCCTCACCAGTTTTTTAAATTGAGAATTGGGCGGAGGTTGATATGCATGCCTTGTATAGGTAAGCTGTCAAAACATTAACTAGTTATGCATCTGCATAAACTGCCATCCACTTTAGGAACTATGGGTAGAAACATAAATATTTAGAAGGCAGTTTTAAGAAGTCCATTTTCCACAGCAACAAAAGGAAGATTCTCTCTTTGGACTATGATCCCCAGCCCATGCATTGGAATTTTGTCCAGATTTATAGTACCAATTATGAATTTTTTCCTGTGAATTGAGCCTACAGTCTAATCAGGAATCTTTTATGTCATTTATTAGACTATTGGACATAATTTTCCTGGTGGGTTGATATTGTAGTTTATTTGATTCACATCAGGGTAGAACGATGTTCTTTGACATTATTCCTGGTGAGATAAAAGGAAAGGTCTACTCACTTCAAAAAATGAACTAACAACAGTCCAAAGTAAAGATAGCCCTGAAATCCAGTTAGTGAATGAATGGTTTTCTTGGTGTTGCTTTCAGGAGTATCTGTGCAGTATTACTTATAGAAGCAGAAATAACTGAAAAAGAACTGTATCACCAGTAGTCAAGTATACCACAGGCAACAGCTATAAAAAAATTAGAAACATGGAATACTTTGCATAACCATCAGTCAGTTTAAGAGCTAGAGAGTGCCTTTCCCAAGGAGCCCAGTTTGTCTGAGCCGGCTTCACATAGCTCAGCTTGTATGAGAGAGGCTTTTGGTAGTCCTTACTGCTTTTATGCTTGGGGAGGAAGGAATATAGTTAGTTTCAGGTATTTTCTGAAGCTGTTGAGTTGTTTACTTCCTGAACTTAAGGAGCTTCCCTTAAATGTGGAATTCTTTACCCCCTCTATATCACCCTGTTGTTTTAGTTTCTTTTTAACTTTCTGAGTCTTAGGAAGATTTCCTCCAAGATGAAATGCTTCAGATCAAACTGCTACACAAAAGAGTGTTGAAGACATTTTCCCCCTCACAATAGCCCCCCTGGATCCCAAAAGCGGGCGGCTGAGGCAGGAAACTTTTGCCTGGGACACTAGGATTCCATAGTCAAGCAGCTCCAGGAGAAAATTCTCTCTCCCAGGAACGTGGAAAAGCCCCGAGTGGGGGCAACACGAGCCCCAGAGCTCACTGACTCCGCCCACTTTCCTCGGGCCACAGAGACTGACGGACAGCAACTTCCTGCCGTGACCAGGAACCTCAGCTTGGACCACAGGGCTCAACAGCTAATTAGCGCCAGGACAAAGATCTCTCTCAGGAGCTCGGAAAAGCCAGGAGAGGGCCAAAGACACGCCCCACAGCTCACCAGGAACTGCCCCAAACCCGAGAGACACAGGGACCGAGATCAGACCTGGTGCCACAGCTCTCCAAACCCAAACACCTCTCAGAGAGAGCTGGTCTTCAAGGAGTACTGACACAGAGACCTGCCGGAGGGGCAAGCCACAACCAGACAGAGTAAGATCAGCTAACAACAAACTCAACAAGATGGCAAAAGGCAAGGGCAAGAACATAAAGAACAGAAACCAGGAGTACTCTGCACCATCAGAACCCAGCTCTCCTTCCACAGCAAGCCGTGGATACCCCAACACACCAGAAAAGCAAGACTCTGATTTAAAATCATTTCTCATGAGGATGATAGAAGACTTTAAGAAAGAAATGAAAACACCCTTAAAGAAATGCAAGTGAACAGGGATAAACAACGAGAAGCCTTTCAAGAGGAAATGCAAAAATACATTAAAGAATTACAGGAAAACACAAACAAACAGGCAGAAGTGCAAGAAAACACAATCAAACAGACAAAGGAAATGCTCAAATCTATCCAGGAGATAAAAATAGAAACAATAAAGAAATCACAAAGGGAGACAACCCTGGAGTTAGAAAACCTAGGTAAGAGATCAGGAAACATTGATGTAAGCATCACCAACAGAATACAAGAAATAGAAGAGAGAATCTCAGGAGCAGAAGATACCATAGATAACATCAACACAACAGTAA
>JAPYYD010003935.1:0-13611 GCA_028551405.1 Uromys caudimaculatus | reverse complement strand
TGGGGTATCCAGGGCTTGCTGTGGTGGGAGAGCTGGGTTCTGATGGTGCAGAGTACTCTTGGTTTCTGTTCTTTATGTTCTTGCCCTTGCCTTTTGCCATCTTGTTGTCTCTGTTGTTAGCTGATCTTACTCTGTCTGGTTGTGGCTTGCCCCTCCTGCAGGTCTCTGTGTCAGTACTCCTTGAAGACCAGCTCTCTCTGTGAGGTGTTTGGGTTTGGAGAGCTGTGGCACCAGGTCTGATCTCGATCCCTGTGTCTCGCGGGTTCGGGGCAGTTCCTGGTGAGCTGTGGGGCGTGTCTTTGGCCCTGTCCCGGCTTTTCCGAATTCCTGAGAGGGATCTTTGTCCCGGCGCTAATTTGCTATGGAGCCCTGTGGCCCAAGCCGAGGTTCCCTGCCGCCGCCGGAAGTTGCTGTCTGTCAGTCTCTGTGGCCCACGGAAACCGGGCAGAATCAGTGAGCTCTGGGGCTCGTTTTGCCCCCGCTAGGGGCTTTTCCGCGTTCCTGGGAGAGAAAATTTTCTCCCGGAGCTGCTTTACTATGGAATCCTGTGTCCCAGGCAAAAGTTTCCTGCCTCAGCCGCCCGCTGTTGGGATCCAGGGGGGTTTCTAAGCCCACCCACCTCGGTCCCTGTCTCTCGCGGGTTCGGAGCAGTTCCTGGTAGTAAGGACTATTCCTAAATGGCCACAAGTCTTACCCACCATCAGCATGGCATTCTCATTGCATATACTTGCCAAGTGCATGTCTTTTATGATCGTTAGACAAAGGGTGTCCTGATTTTCCTGACATACCATGCTTGACTGACAAAGCCACCTTGTGAGTACTTGGATTATGAACCCTGTATTCATGTGTCCTCCTTCTGAAATTCTTTGATGTCTTCCTATTGGTGCAGCCTGGATTTGTAAGCTTAGACTCTAAAGCTGTAACTTACTAAGTTACAGGTAAAATTTTGACTCTAGTCTGTCATGTTCTAAGCTCTGAACATATTACACTGTCTTATTTGTGCTATTACAAACGTCAGGCATGTCTAAGGTGAAGTTGTGTTCTGCTTTATGTTCTGATGCGCTCAGTCTGTATATTCAGCCACATGAACTCGACTGGATCTCCTCATTGCTCTTATTAATTTTCTGTGCCTAAATATGATATTTAAGAGCAACTGTGACTCAAAAAAACACGATGTTGTTTTTTAACCATTCGTGTTGGTTTTATGCTAAGAAACTAATTTTGCTTGTTTCCTGATACCAGGCACCAACACTTGCAATTCTTTAAATAAAGATAAAGAAATAATCCGCAGTGTTGGTAGACCTACACGGACTTCTCACAGAAGAAAGGTAAATACTTACATTAAATCTTCATGGTGTTGGTGGTAGTGGTGGAGAAAATCCTGATTTTGATGGGTGCTGTTAAGAATTAATGTTTTGTCTCACTCATCTGTAACCAGAAGTCATGTCCTGCTGGTTTGATTTGAATTCTACTAGAAAAATCCACTAGAACAAGAGCTTACCTTCAGAACTGTGTTACTATAAAAGGCAAGCTATTTGTTAATTTAGTTTTAGATCTGTATGATTATGAATTTTTTTATATGTGGAGAAGATCCACATAAAAATGAGAGCCAAAAAGTAACTTAGTACAGGCCTTTTTAGGGGGTGGGGGGTTAAGACATGGTTTCTTTGGGTAGCCCTGGCTGTCTGGAATTCTCCCTGTAGACCAGGCTGACCTTGAACTCACAGAGATCTGCCTGTCTACCTCCTGAGTGCTAGGATTAAAAGTGTGCACCACTATCACCTGGCTAGTACATGCCTTTTTAATCTGTCTTAGTTTGTTTCTATGGTGGCATGCAATTGACAGTATATGAACGTCACTTTCATTGGCCACATGTCGTTTGTTTTGTTTATTAAGTTACATGTAATTGGATCTTTGTCTGTATCTTTGTATATAAGCATACCTATTCTATTATTGGGTGCCTTGATGAAAATTGTATGTTCTAGTCTAACTTATATTTCATGACTTATTATAAGATAATAACAGTAAGTAAATACCTGATGAATTAATAAGCCACTAGTTCTTACTACTTTTTTCTTCCTAATACAATATCCTTCTGAATCTATGGATGTTAATTAGTAATTCCCTCTTTTAATTTGGGTTAATGTACCTCTAATGAAATATATAAAAGTTGATAGGAAATTTGGCTCGGTGACAGATTGGGTACCCAGTCTGGGTTTTAGTACCAAGCACTGAAGATGGGGGGCAAGCAGGATGGGCCTATCATAGGAAGCAAGGTTAAAGTGAAACCTGGGCCATATTGTGAAAGGTGACTCTGTGCTTTATATGTCCTTACTTTGATTTCCTTTATAGCAGATGCTGAGTTCTGCAGGAACGGGTGTTTGCAACTCATATACCTCACAAGCCGAGCCCTGTAAAGAGAAGATGAACAAGAGAAAATCTCGAGAAAAAAAGCATACAAGCAAAGCACTTCCTAAAAAGAAACAGGCAAGAATGCTTTTCACATTTTAATGCATGTGGTGCAGTACTCTTCTTCAGTGTATGGTAAGGGAAACAGGGAAGTATCTTTGCTAATGACCTGAAGCTAGTTCTGCATCGGCTTCATCCTTCTGTCACCCAGCACAGCAGCAATAGACACGTGGAAGAGCTTCTCATCTTAAGTAGACTACCCTTTTTTTGGTTTTTTTTTTTTTTTTTGCCATGTATCACTACATAGCCCAGGTTGGCCTTGCACTCACCATCTTCCTCCCTCAACACCTGGTGCTGGGAACTTCAGTGTCATACCCAGCTCTTAAGATTCTTCATGGATGTACATATGTTACTTGTGACAGTGACAGAATGACTGTCACAAAAGAGTGGCTGTAGAACCAACCAATCCTCTGTGAAGGGGGCCACATACGTCCCGCACTGTGGGCTGCTCCAGGATCTGATACTGCAGTGTACCAGTGTGATGATAGCAGCCCTGACACGCAGGGTGCCCCCAACCCCTGCATCTTTAAACTCTCCTTGTAGCCGAGCATGAGTGCTACACGTGGCTGGTACCTGCCTGGTGTCTGGTAGGAGGATGAGTGAATGCTACTTGGACCTGTAGCAACAGTCACCCATATCTAAAGAAAAGATTGGAAGCTAACGTCACAGGTGCTGGCACTGTTGTGTGCTTATCTGATTCAGCATCTTTAATACCATTTCTTTCCCTTGGCCCGGTCATGCTTTCTTAGAAACACTCAATTAGCCTCCTCTCGGAGCTGAGCCTTGTTTCTATCCATTATCCACTTTATTCTCTCCCTTACTTACAATAGTCAGTCTACCAATAATGATATCCTGATTCGCTGGCTATTCTTTTTTTTTTGGATTTTTTTCGAGACAGGGTTTCTCTGTGTAGCCCTGGCTGTCCTGGAACTCACTCTGTAGACCAGGCTGGCCTCGAACTCAGAAATCCACCTGCCTCTGCCTCCCAAGTGCTGGGATTAAAGGCGTGCGCCACCACTGCCCGGCTCTCTGGCTACTCTTAAGCTTTCAGATATCCACAATTTTGTTTCCTAACTTTCCTGAATTTCTTGAACTATTTCATCCATTCTTGTAGTAATTGCATTTCTGTGTCCTTTTCAGCCAGCTTGTCTACTGGCAACGGTTCAGCTCCAAATTAGTTATTCCTTCTACCATCTAATGCCACTGCCAAGACACAGATGTGGGTGTGGTTCCATCTGCAGTCATGGCTTCAGATGTTACCTGAAATTGAATCTCATCTTGCACTTTACCTGAATTTTCCAATAAATATGCTCATTTAGTTACAAAGATCAGGGCAAACTTTACAGTGTTATTTGCAATAGACATTTCAAAAGCATTTAATATAATAAAACACTCACTTGTAATATATATTAAAAGTTGCTTTTTCTTCCACATGTTCTTAGCACATAATTCCTTAGAGTTCTACTCTCTGCCCTTGTAAATCATCTGCTTTCTGTGACTTCATACGCAGCATGGTTATTAATGTTCAAGTTTTAAAAACCGTATCTTCTTGACTTGTAAATTTATGTCCAACTACCTAGTTTACACACCTCCTAAAGCCCTTCTAAAGTCACCATTTCTAAAATTAGTCTAGCTCTTCAGGAAACCCACATAAAAATTCCATGAACTTCTCTCTTGTTCCATGACACAAAAAGGATTACTTTTCCTTATTTATTGGCACAAATACCCCATAGTCATCAAATTTAGAAGAAACTACATTAATCCGCTTTCTTTTCTTTTTTAGGCTTAGGAAAATGATGGAAGATTATCTTGCTTTAGAAGTTTGTTTTTGTTCATCCAGTGGTATACATGCCACTTGTTGCAAAACAAATTGATTTTTTAAAAATCTATAGTTTTAAAAAACACAGTTACAAAAAGCGCATATATATTTCTTCCTAGCAAATCAGTGGCCAGAAAATTCAGGAAGGAATTAACATTAGATTGCCCTAATCCCTTCCAAGACCCTGCTGGGTTACTGCAATTGTTGCAGTATAAGCAATAGAGGTAGACTAGCAGTGAGAAGGGGTGTTAAGCAACAGATGACAGCCTTCAATGAATTTCTAGAAGACAAGGCAGATGGGAACATGTTGACGGATAGAAGAGGTGGAAAGATTTACAGTTGAGAATGTGCTAGGAAGGGAACTAGAGGGATCTGGGAACCAGCCTGCTTATGGGAATCCCAAGAGACTCTGGCCCAGAATTGGCAGGTACGATGGATGAGAAGCGTGAGAAGTTGTACTGAAAAAAAGCTTCATTGAAGTCTTATATATGGAATAGCCTGCACCAGTTGGCATGCTACCCCCCTTCCCACCCTGATGTTCAGAACAGATGTTGCCATCTGAGTTAAAGTCCCATTCTGGCATTTGTAGATCCCCACAGTCTTGACAGCCAACTCTTACCCCAACACAAAGCCTAACCACCCAGGCTGCACTGCCTTGCCCTGCTGCACCCCACCTGACCACACGTGAAGTTCCCAAGGAAAATTTCCATTCGGTAAGGAGACTGAGCTGGAGCACACAGGAAACTCTTTATCATCAGTGTAGTCTGTTCTTAATGAAGAATCAGATCATTGACTGGAACCAATAATTTAAGAGAAGAGAACAATACTAATAAGTTACAAACAAAACAAAAGCCTGACCTCAGAGACTAGAAGAAATAAACACATATATTTTATTAGGTTAAAGAAATTAAAGGGATTCTATAAAAAGGGGACATAAAAAATAATTATAAAAATGGAAATTTAAGAGGCTGCAGGTAGTTGTGTGCCTCCGTCTGACTTCTCAAAGGTGCTGAGCCAACCATCTCCTTAAGTGGTCCATGCCCTTGAACCTGTAAGAAGTAGACAGATAGCCACAGTGCTCACTGCATGTCATCTATACCAGGGCAGAGATGGATCAGCTGGCTAAGAGCTGCCATTCCCCTCCAGTGTTGCATGGATGATTTGAACTGGCAAATGCTGCATCTTGGTCCTGGATGGTTCCCAAATACAGGAAAATGCACTATTTCCTCATGGTCAAGAAGAAGGTTAGTGTCTTAGTCACTGTTCTGTTACTGTGAAGAGACACTCTGACCAAGTCAGCTCTTATAAAAATGAAAATATTTCATCAGAGCTGCCTCACAGTTTCAGAGGTTTAGTTCATTATCACGGCAGTGTGCAGGCAGACATGGTGCTGGAGGAGGAGCTGAGAAGTCTACACCCAGGTCATCAGGCAGCAGGAGGGGCAAGACACTGGGTCTGGGAAACTTCACTGTTCACAAAACATCTTGCTGGGGTTCCAGGAAGGAAGCTGTGTGGAGTGAAAATGTGCAGACATTGAAAGCAACTGTCCGGGAAGTAGCAGACCTGGAGATGAAAGTTGGCCTTGAGTCCTTGACCTTTTCCCAGTCAATAATGCCGGGAGAGTTCCAAACGTCCCCACAGGACCTGCGTAGAGTGGGTAACTAGGACTGCTTGCTGCCTTCGTTCACTCAAGTCACGTTCCCTTTTCATCTTGTCCACATTTGAGCCTTATTTGTGGGATATTCTAGTACAGTGACTGTGCCATCAGATAGGTAATTTTAAAATTAGCAATAAAATATAATCTTAAGCAAAAGACCAGATCAGAAGTAAAACAGCACACAATCCACTAAGGGAGGCATTAAAAGAGAGATCATGGCTTCTCCCTTACTAACCCTGAGACCAGGGCTGAGCACGGGGGCATCTTCTCATATAGGTGTTCATGGTGCCGTCTCATCAACAGACCCATCATGGTGCATCTCAGATGGGGTAATGGGTATCTGTGCTCTGATGTGGATCTTTAAAAGAGCAACAGCAGAAATAGAATAGAAAGAATGGCTTTGTAGTTGTTGAGACCTGGCCATTTGTATACATACAGGGCTATGTGGCGGGTTGTGGGAAATACTGAAATATGCTTTTGTGCTTGTTTAATTGGGCATGCATTGTCATTGGTTGAAGAAAAGTCAATATGGGGCTGTTCAATATTGTATTAATTAATTCACTGTTTGCTTATATTTAAAGAAAGGTCAAATCCGTTTTCACCACAGCTCTTCCCCACATAAACATATATATATATATATGCATATATATATGCATATATGAATATATAGTAGTCAGACTGGAGAATAAAGGAACTTCCAAAAAGTAAGAGTACAAGAAAGGCTTATTATAGGAGAGGTATATAATCCATCCAAGGGACTTCACTAGAGTTCAGAAAGGAAGGAGGACATTTTAATAGAATAAATAAAAAATACATTTCTCAAAATTGAAGAGAGGGCTTTTCAAGCTCAAGGAGCCTAAGAATGCCTGTTCTCTCAGTTAACTTTTTGGTTGCTAGAGTAAAACAACATGACCAGGGTAACTTATGAAAACGTTTAATTGGTCCTAGGTTCTGTAGGGATAGAGTTTAAAACAGTGAACTGAAAGCATGGTGGCAGGCGGCTGGGAGCAGAGGTCAAGAGCTCACATCTCCATCTGTAAGCAGAAAGCAGAGGGAGCTAAGTTCAAATGGTGTGTGTTCTTTTAACTTCAAAACTCACCATGACATACTCCTCCAGTAAGGCCTAACCTAATCCTCTCCAACAGCCACCAACAGAAAACCAGGTATTCAGATCTCTGAGACTTATAGAAGAAATCTCATTCAAACCCCTACTCCTGGTACAGTAGAAAGGCAGGGCATAGACATGTCAGTATGAAACTAAAGCACACAGATAATAGAAGAGTGGACTTTGCTTATAAAGAGACAATCCGAGAGGCATCAAATTTCTTAGATATTAAAATGCTTTCTGGGTGCGCAGAGATGCTCAATTGCACTTTCAGCAGCCATTTGATCATCAGAATAAGGAAAGTCACCCTGTGGCAGGAATTAGCAGAGTTGATAGCAATGGACAAAAAGGTACACTCAAATTTCTCTGGGTGATGCAGATCTGGGTAGAGGTGAATTTGGGAGGATCTGGCTGAATTTAATATTCATTTTCCCCTTGACTTAGCATTCCTGGTTCTAGGAATGTCTCAAAGATCCACTGACAACAATACAAAAAGATATGTGTCCAAAGTCATTTATCATATCTCTGTAAGGCAGAAGATTAAGCACAAACCAAATGTCACTCAATATGAGACTTGGTTGGTAAAGTAGACTATCCACAGAATAAGTATTACAAAGCTGTAAAACATAGGGAAGAAAACTTCCATATGCTGCTATGGAATGATGCCAGAATAGTCTCACTTACATACTTAGCAAAAAAAGTTATAAACTCTGTATCAGAAATAGTTACTGTGTCTCATTAAGTCACAGTTTCAAGTAGCACTTAAAATGGCCTTTATAGACATTAATCTAAAATGAGGTCATTGGTAGTAGGTTCTAATGAAATCTAACTGTTCTTATGAGAAGTACAAATGTAGATATAACACCAGTGGTGTTTGTGCACACTGGAAAAACCATATGCAGACACAAGAGAAGGCCATCTGCAAACCAGGGACTTAGGATAGGCCAGCCAACACATCTTAAACTTGAAGCATCTAGAATGATGGAAATGTTAGCCTACTGTCCTAGTTAGGGTTTCTATTGCTGTGAAGAGATACCATGACTATGGTAACTATTAAAAAGGAAACCACTTAATTGGGGCTGGCTTAGTTTCAGCGGTTTAGACCATTATGGCGGGAAGCATGGCGGTGTTCAATGAGACACGTGCTGGGGAAGGAGCTGAGGGTTCTCTATCTTGATCCGCAGTAGCAGGAAAAGAGCTGTTTCCTGCTTAAGCATCTTGAGATCTCAGAGCTCACCCCAACAGTGACACACTTCCTCCAACGAGGCCATACCTATTATGACAATACTTCATCTCCCAATAGTGCCACTCCCTATAGACCAAATATTCAAACCATGAGTGTGGGGCCATGACTTTTCAAACCACTGCGCCTACCAAGCCTGTGATGACTTTGGTAGGTTGGTTCTAATAGCTGGACTGCCATTACCCAAGAAAACAAGAACATGTATATATTTATGCAAACAGACATACAGAGTTGGTTTTTTGTTTTTATTTCCTTTAAAAGAGTTAAAAAAAAAAAAGTTTATTCAGAATTGGCAGCAGAGCTTAGCTGATAAGATCATTTATCACTGTCTTAGTCGGGGTTTCTATTTCTGTACAAACATCATAACCAAGAAGCAAGTTGGGGAGGAAAGGGTTTATCCAGCTTACACTTCCATACTGCTGTTCATCTCGAAAGGAAGTCAGGACTGGAACTCAAGCAGGTCAGGAAACAGAAGCTGATACAGAGGCCATGGAGGGATGTTTCTTACTGGCTCGCTTCTCCTGGCTTGCTCAGCCTGCTTTCTTATAGAGCTCAGGACTACCAGCTCAGGGATGGCACCACCCATAATGGGCCCTCCAACTCTTGATTGAGAAAATGCCTTACAGCTGGATCTCATGGAGGCATTTCCTCAAGGGACGCTCCTTTCTCTGTGATAACTCCAGCTTGTGTCAAGCTGACACAAACCCAGCCAGTACAGTCACCAAGCCCGGGAACCTGAGTTTGATCAACCTGATCTACCTTGTGGAAGGCAAAAATCAATTCTCCTCAAAGGTGTCTGCTAACCTCCACATCCATGCTATAGCATGTACACACACACACACACACACACACACACACACACACTGATTTTTAAAGAAAAAAATGTAAGCTCATTAGCCTATAGGGACTGGTAACTAGAATAGGAAAATACATGCTATTTTTTAGATTTGGCTTTGGAGCCATGCACGTTTTACATGACTATAAGTAACAGAACTCTTTAAAAATTGAGATCAGAATGAAGCAGTTTTGCTATATCAAGTTAAACCTCCTTAAAAAGCTTTTGAATCTGGAAATTGAATATGTTACAATATACTTAAGGACTAAAAATACAAAGAAACAGTGTAAGACACTCATAACTATAGAAGTTATTTTAAAGTATAAACAATAAAAATTGTTAATTGTTATTAATGCCCTAGGGCTGGATTGATGGCTCAGTGGTTAAGAATACCGGTTTACTCTTCATGAGGGCCCAGGTTCAATTCCCAGCACCCACATGGCAGTTCACAAATTGTCTGCAACTCCATTTCAACACACAAACTCACATAAAATAAATCTTAAAGAAAAGTAATTAAGACTTTGCTGTGATTAAGACTAAACTTGGAGCCAGGTGGCAGTGGGTGGTGGCAGCAACTGCCTTTAATGCCAGCACTTGGGAACCAGAGGCTGAGTTCGAGGTCAGTCTGGTCTATACAGCAAGCTCCAGGACAGCCAGGGCTTCACAGAGAAACCCCGTCTCAAAAGAAAACCGAACTAAATTCGAAGGGGAATTAGTATCAGTTTATCAATATTTTCCATTTAAAAGAATTTTCTAGTCCTTTCTATTAATAATAAGGAAGAACAAGTCTCCCTGGTCCCGCTGCTATACCTTCCTGCCAGTTAAAAGAGACCTGGGTTCCAAGGAGAAAAGGATTCTCAAATTTACAGCAGCATGTGTAGAAAGTGAACCTAGGTCCATGCTCCAGTACAGACAAGGAAGTTCCATATAGCTAAGGTCTTATTAGAGGAGACTTTGCTATCTGAAGTCATTCCAGAACACTGAAACACAAGCGTGGTATAGGTAGTACCAAGTAAACTGGTACTAATGCCTCGTCCAGAAGTGCACTGGCATTCTAGTTCACTTCTGAAAATAGGAAGTGAAGCTCCATTCAGATAAATAGTTGAGTAGTTTCAGCTCAGTCATGAGTGAGAAATCATCTAAGCTGCTAAAATTATTAAATAAGTTGGTGGGATAGCAAAAGGAACACTTAGCAAAGTTGAGTATTGTAGGGTTGAAAAAGTATGTCCAGACTATAAGTGACAAAGGACAGTCAAACAGTTAAGGAACCCAAAAGCAGGAAATAAGCCTGGCTTTTAAAATAGGCAATGGATGGATGGATGGAATTTTAAGAGTATATGCAAATAGCCAACATATACATGAAATGGTGACCACAGTACTAATTGTCAGGGATAACGGACTCAAAATGAATGAGATCTCACACCTGTTGGGCTGGGTGTTGTGGAGTGATGGTAGCTTTTGTTGAGAATATAATGGAAGGTATCCATTGTGGAAAACACTGTGACCCAGTAGTCCCACTTCTGGGCATTGAGAAATGAAGTCAGCCTGTCAAAAGGATGGCTGAACTTCTATGCTTATGTTATTTATAATGGCCAACTTGTAGTTAACCTAAGTGTACATGGACAGGTGGAAAGAAGCTATATTTAGACACTAAAACCATCTGGTCACAAACATGAAATACTGTCATTTGCAGCAGCATGTTTTGAGCCTGTGGAATATTGTGCTAATTGAAATTAGCAGACTCAGAAACAATTGCAATATCTGACATGGGATTTTAAAAAGTCAGATTCAGAAGTAGTGAGTCAAATGTGATTGGTGAAGGCTGGAGGTTTGGTGCAGATTGGGCACTTTTTAAAGGGAAAGATTTACCAGGCAGAGTGGCACATGCTCGTAATCCCAGCACCGACTGAGGCAAGATTGCCACAAGTAGCTCCAGGCCAACTGGGGCTATATATATTGAGGCCCCATCTAAAAGGAATAAGGGGTCCTTTCTGAAGTAAACCATGCAAGGTCTCCATGGTAAAGAACACACTGGGAAATTCCTAATCACAGCTTAAGTGTTTTCAACAAAGAAAGTATATGACAGATCTAGTAATTAACTTGACTTAATCATTGTAAGATGTATGTATATATCAAAATAGTACATTGTACACCATAATGTATGCAGTTTTAATTTGTCAACTAAACAGATTGTACCTGTTAATGTTTGTCAAAACTTAGTCTAACCAGGCTTCAGGTTCCATGTTATCGTAGACACAGGAGCATAAAGATACACCATGACTACAGCTACCCAAATCCAGACTTCAGATAATTCCATGAGAATTACTCTAGTAAGTGGGTTTTTAAAGTTCCCTCTGCCAGCATCCCCAAAATAAAACTACACAGAGTAAGAGAAACTTAGAGCTGTATCAACCAAGTAGGTTGTATTTAGGCTTGATTGGAATCCTAAACTGGGCAACTGTATGAGGCTGTGTTTTGACCAGCTGAGAAGTCCAAATTGAGGGGACCATTAGGGGAAATCGTGAGTCGTGAGTATTTAACTTTGTGATCGCTTTCAGAAACATGCAGTTGTAAGAAATAAAGAAGGATGCCAAGGACTTTTGTCCAGTTCTCCCTAATGAGGACTCTTGGCAAAACGAATAAGGAGCACAGCCAGTATGCAAATGCAGTCAGGATACTAGACATGTTACCGACACAGCCTCTTCTGGTGTGTCTTTATAGTCATGTTCACTTCCTATGCCCAGCCCCTGCCAACAACTGCTCTCTATAATTTTATTTGAGATTATATAAATAGGAGACATACATTATGTTTCTGGAGACTCATAATTCTCAGTGTTTTTCTAGGTTATCTATATCAATACTTCCTTAATTGTATTTTATTATAATTTTAAAAGAAAATGATTTTCAATCTGGATACAGGACAGGATTCTTTTAGATGAAATGATATAATATTTATGATATGCTTTAAAATCCAAGGATAGGGGATTATAAATAAGTTCTGTATTTCTGATTGCTAAAGTTGCTTGGTAGGTACATGGGCTTCAGTATACGATTCTCTCTATCATGGGATATACAAAGTTAAAAGTTCAACCGCAGTGTGTTTTGAAGGACGATCACTAAGAACTGTATTGTGTCGTTGGAGCCATGTAAGCACTGGAGCAGAGCTTTCTAGTCTTTTCTTTGATGTACAGTTTTATCAGCTGTATGTGTGTGCCAGGACTGCATTGAATCTTCAGTTTCCTTTTGAGATAACATTTCATTGTGTTGCCTAGGCCAGCATTGGACTCCTGGGCTGCAGTGGTCCTCCTGCCTCAACCTTTTTTGTGGTGGGACTACAAGCACATGATAGCACACCTAACCTTTTTTTTTTCCCCCAACTGTGTATGGGTTCATTCATCTATGGATATGTACCACCTGTGTGCCTGGTGCCCTCACACCAGAAGAGGGAGTGTGATCCCCTGGATCTAGAGTTACAGTAGGGTGTGAACTGCCACGTGAATGCTGGGAATGACATCAGGGTCTTCTGTAAGAACAACCTGTGCCCTTTAATCACTGAGCCATCTCTCCAGCCACCTCTCCTGACTGTTTTTTGATAACTTCAAAACTTTTTTTTTTTTTTAAATAAATTATGTGACTGGAAAAAATGAAAAGCATTTACGTCTACCTTCTGCTCTGTGTGAACAATACCTGATTTAGGAGAAAAGAAAGGAAAAAAGAGAAAAAAAAAAAAAAAAAGGAGAAAAGAAGAAGGGGCAAGTTCCTTCCATTGTCTTCTATCCACTCCAGGACCTGAACCAACCTCACCATTTCAGATCACATGACTTTTCCCAGGGTTCTATATGTCTAGTTACTGTGCTAGAAGGAAGATAGTTTTGTGTTTTGTTTTTATACTCAAGTAAATTCCAGTTTGGGGCCAGATTTTAGTCAGCTGATCAGATCTTATGGGTAAAATCAGTGCTTAGATACACTGTAAGATAGACCTCATTTTATTTTGCTGGTATATTAGCTCATGACTTTAGAACAGAATTTTAGTCCTTATTCGCATGTCTTAGTTCTGTTTCTATTGTAATTAAACACCATGATCTAAAAGCAAGTTGGAGAGGAAAGCCAAATAAAGGCTTACACTTTCATATCACTGTTCATCAAAAGAGGTAAGGGCAGGAATTCAGGCAAGGTAGGAAACTGGCTGTAGGAGCTGCTGCAGAGGCCATAGAGGGTACTGCTTACTAGCATGCTCCATATGGCTTACTCAGCCTGCTTTTTATAGAACCCAGGACCACCAGCCCAAGAATGGCATCTCACATAGTGGGTTTGGCCCTCTCCTGTCAGTTACTAAGAAACTGCCCTCTTAGGCATTTTCTTTTTTTTTTTTTTTTTTGATACTTTATATACATTTCCAATGTTTCCCCTTTTCTGAGTCTCCTCTTTGGATACCCCCCCTCCTCAACCCGCCTCTAGGAGGGAATTCCACCTCCCACCCCCC
>JAPYYD010003934.1:0-13611 GCA_028551405.1 Uromys caudimaculatus | reverse complement strand
ACTTTGGGGGGGTGGGGGAGGGGACACGGGGTTTCCAAAGAAAAGGGGAATCATCGGAAATGTAAATAAAGTATCAAAAATAAAGAAAAAAAAAAAACTAAAAAAAAAAAAAAAAAAATATGATCAGAAAAATTAAGTTCATTGCCATCATGGCCTTTTCCCATACAGACAGAAAGTGCCATATTGCAGCACCATCTTCCTTGATGCCTGCATTCCAAAGAGACACTTCCTAAGTCCTTCAAAAAGATAGTTTAAAGTTGACAAACAAGGAAACATTTTCAGAAAAATGTTTACATTTTGACGCAGAGAAATAGTTTGAAGTAACAAGTGATATTAAGTACTGTGTGTAAAGTGGTCAGAAACTAGAGTCACAGGAAAGCTTCTCAGTAGCTTAGCCAAATTAATGGGACTATGAAGTTCCCTCTTGGTCAATATCGTGATCAGGGCTTCCAAAAAAGAGAAGAAAAATGGAGAGAAAATATGATGGAATCAATGCTGGAGATCTAAATTGACGCTAAGACCATGCTTGGGGAATGAGAGTGTTTACTTACTGAACATCTAAGAGCTCAGGTTTACAGGAAAGAGCTGCACTGAAAGACAGAGCACTGAAAGATGTTGTTCTAAGGGGGGCTGATCTGATGGGATTGGTAAGAACCCATCTGTCCTTGTCCTTAGCCTCATTAGTATGTGAATTTATAGGCAGACACAACAGGCCAGCAGACCAACTTCTTTAGGAAAAGCAATGTCACAGAGGAAGCAAAGCAAGCCATACTGGCAGCTTTATAAGTGGGACCCTGCTGGTGTCATTTGGTTTTGTTTTAAATGGGTCAGAGGTGATGTAGGGAGAAGGAGATATCCAGTGTGGATTACTTGACTCATTCCATCTTTTACAATTACATTATGGGATGAGTTATTCAACTCTGCCCTTGGCACATACATAATTAACATGAAGCTGAGGGGACTTACTCACTAGAACTAATCTTCCTCTCATTTGCCCTTACATAGTTGTTTGATAGGGGTTTTAGGGAGCTGGGGTGCTCTGGAGTTTTATAACTGGTGATAATTTTAAAGATGCAGGAGGGCATCTCCCTTTTAAAAATACTGTCCCTTAAGAATAGACAAGTGAGACCAGCACGTTCCCCATTATATACAAGAACAAGGAGAGGGTAGCAGAATGTGGGGATTGACCCCTGTCCCTGGTCCCTGATTTTTAGCTTAGAAACCATTTCTCCTGATGAAATAATATCAGAGGTATAAAAAGCACCAGTGTATCAATGACTTAGAGCCTGGTCTCAGTACTAGATCTTTGTCTATGTATATTTTAAAAATAATCATAAGAAAATTGAAATGCATTAAAAATATGATGATTAATGTGTAATTATTAGTATGAAAGAAGAACACTATACTGAGTCAGCTCCTGTGGCATTAATATGAAGATGAAAGGCTCTTTACCGATAGAACTCTAAAATAAAGAGATCACATTAAGAAAGAAAATTAAAAAGCAAATATCATTAAAAAGAAATTAAGCTTTAATATGAATTATGATAAGAGTACATAACCATTTAAAATTAATTTACAACCCAGGTCCAAGTTTCTTAAAGAACTGTTTGTGAGAGTTAACAGTACAAAATATCCAAGAGCACTGTAATATTCACAGAGGGCAAAAGTTACATTAATAAAAAAACCAAAGGACATGTTCAAAGTTTTTTAGTTAGATGGTGAAATAGGTAAGTTTTCTTTAAAAATCTTATGAGTCAAGCATATATTTCCTGTATGGTTATTCTAAAGCCTGGATACTTTCTTGGGGATTTGAAATGATAAATGCTTACTCAAGTCCCCCAAAAATTCTACACTTTTAAAGATTTAACTAATTTTTATAACCCACAGTGTCCAGTTAGTTCAGTCATACGTGTGTGTGCATAGATATAACTACTGAGACATAGGGAACCTACTAAGGCCTGGGAAACACTGAATTCCCTTCTAGTGGCAGCATCAGGGATAATAGTTTCTCAGCTAGGGCTGAAGACTGTGATTACTCTGTCACCAGGGCTGCCATATGGACTAGCTTGATTCTGTGTTTGTCTTCTGAAGGCTGCTACAGCTACTGTGAGTCCTAGAGTACATTGGCCCTGTCTTATCCAGAAGATACTATTTGTAGATTTTGAAGATGAATGAGAGACAGAAGGAGAAGGTGGTGGAGAGTAGAAGGTGAAAATAGTCAAAATGCATGATATGTGTATAAAAATCTCAAAGAATAAACACATTAAAAGTAATCAACTTCTTTTTGTCTTATCACTTTATGTTTTGCAGTGTTATAAAATATAAGCATATTTTCAAAGTGAGAAATAGTATAGAGAATGTCTGAGTGGCCATAGAAATATTTCTATAAAATATATTATTGTGTACATCTACACATGTATGTAATACATATTATATATTTATCATTTATGAAGACTAAGCAGCTATTAATTTATGAATGAAGGTACTAATGATTAAAGCAAAAAGAAATATTTACTTTTACATATTAAAAGTCCTTCAGTTTTAAATGTATATAATGTAAACCATCCCTAAATATTTTCAATCACTTTTGTGCAATTACTAACCTTATATCTCATATCTTATGTCTCAAACATATCTTATGTAGTACTGTCAATACTAAAGTTAATTTAGGATTTCTCTATTGAAGAGAAACCTGGATAATGTCAGATAACTGAAGGCTAACTTCAGCTTTTCAAAATCCATTTCCTTTTATTATTTTTTTTTACTATATTTAAAGAAGTATTGAATGTTGGGTCAGTTCTCTAGGACTTCTAAAATGCATTTCTAAGAAAGAGTCTCCCTTCTCCCATTGTAATTGTTTTGAAACAGTTCATTCACCCACATTGTGGTCTTTAAGTTTTCCTTTCATTCCCTAACACTGAAGAGAAGCAACAATCACTCAGTGCTACTTTTACCCAAAAGCATAAGAAAATGGTATTCAACTAGTTTGTTAAATATACTGTCCCCTTGGCACACATGCACAAAGAACTGATAATATATGTCATTATGATAACAGATCAAAACTAATCCCAGTGAACTATGAACAGATACCTACCTCCTAAACAGTAGAAATTTATTTCTAATTTTAAGGCAATTATCATCTTTGTGAATGAGATCACTCCCCTTAAGCAATGGACGATTTTTTATAGAATCATCTACAGAATCAAATGAAGGCCACACCTGATCAGGACTGTTGAACTATGTGTATCTCCACTCACTGCCTAATTTTTCTTATGTTCCAACTCAAAGTTTATGTCAGTATTCTGAAGAGACAATTGGGATTACTAGACTCCTTGACCTGCTTTTTCGAAGAACAATCTTGATTAAATCTCTGCTTTTATTCTGTACCATGAATTATATATGTTATTGGTTTATTGGGGTGTATGGCCTGTGCTTTTGACAAACATCCATCAAGAAGCATAATTTTTATACTGTGATATGAATTTTAAAGTATTTACATATTTATTCATATGATTATCAGGTCAATAGGCAACTCAATAGATTTCATGTCTTAATAGCTTTTCAAGAACAGACTCTTTAAATTTACAGTGATCTATCACAATACAAATCCACGATAATCTTGTATATTCCTTTAAGATGTGGATTTTCCTGTACCTTCTGTTAAAGTAATCATATATATATGATTATATATATTAAATATATATATAATATATATTAAATAATATATATTATATATATATATATTAAACTATGTGTACAAGTGTTTGTCTGTGTGGGAAAATGGGTTAATTGGTGCAGGTTCATGTGGAGGCCAGAGGTGGCCTGAAGTTGTGAGCTGCCCCAATATGATGGACTGAACTTGGGTCTTTTGAAAGAACAGTATGTGCTCTGCTCTGAACCACTGAACCAACCCTCCAACCCTCACAGGTAACATTCTCAGCAAGTATTTGGCAGTTCAGGCTCAGGCAATGCTGCTCTTTGCTAGATTCAAGCTACAACATTTATTTATTGGTTCACCTCATTAAACAAGCATAGAAATGCAAGTACTGGTCAATTTGTCTGCTATACTCTATTCTGACTATTGTTTTAGCATGTTCCTTGAGAGGCATTGATTTATTGCTTCTGTCAGTAACATTGATATGATGTCCTCATCCAAGTCAATAGAGTTCCATTTCAAAGCATTCTACTGAGATAAATTTACTGATCAAGGTATTTCATATCTTAAAATTAAGCATGCATAAGGCAAGGTCTTAATATCTTCGTAGAAGCCTTGCATTGGCCCTAGGCTTTGCTCTGAGTTGGTACCCAGCAAAAACAAGATAAACCTATGTTACTTTCAAATCATTCTTTCTTTGACTCCTTTTTCCTTCCAGCCAATTAAGTGTGGCAATGCCATTCCTCACATAGATAGTCACTATATCTTTTTGATCCTCAATTTTGTATGAATTCTATCTTCAGATCCTGATTTTTTTGTTTGTTTGTTTTTTTCTTTTTTGTTTTTTGTTTTTCGAGACAGGGTTTCTCTGTGTAGTCCTGGCTGTCCTGGAACTCACTCTGTAGACCAGGCTGGCTTCGAACTCAGAAATCCACCTGCCTCTGCCTCCCAAGTGCTGGGATTAAAGGTATGCATTACCACTGCCCGGCCAGATCCTGATTTGATCTTCCTTCCTTCCTTCCTTCCTTCCTTCCTTCCTTCCTTCCTTCCTTCCTTCCTTCCTTCCTTCCTCCCTCCTTCCCTCCCTCCCTCCCTCCTTCCCTCCCTTCCTTCCTTCCTTCTTTCCTTCCTTCCTTCCACATTTTTGTTAAATTTCAGCCTGGAAATAACCAATCTATTATTGGCTATCATCTTTTCTGAAGCATTCGTGGACTCCTACTCATCCTCCAACTGTAAAAGGAAGTCAGAAGCTAAAAGGATTCCTCTACCCAAAAGACAGCACTTAAATCTCTAGGACAGGAGAATGGGACTGCTGGGAGAAGTATCATTCCAGGACCCTAGGAGCCACTTTTCCTGAACGGCCAATTTACCTCCTTATGTTTTACCATAATCATACTGCCTGTGTGAAATTCAGAACTAATAATACCCACATACCTGCTTAACATGCTGTAGCTAAGTTTGACAACATGTAAGTCACTTCATGTCTGGTATTTGCCTTTAGGCTTCTCCTCATCTTTTCTGCACATATCCTAAGCAAAGTAAGAAAACCACCCAGAACCCACATGACAGTCATTGTCATGACTGTCTGAAACCCTGTCACTTTTCTTCTCATGTCTGATGTCTTATGATTTTCTAAGAACTAATCTCAGAGATGTTCCCCCTGATAAAGTATACACATTTTTCTCAGCTTGCCACTGGATTGTGGCCTTATGATAGCTTATGATAGACTTTATGGGAGTACTGCTATGTAGGAAACTTGTTTGTATATATCTCTAGGTATCTTCTGCTTAGCTAAAAATTCTCTAAGTTAAGTTCTGTGCTTTCCATTTTAGAGTACATGATGTCTCCCAGTGTAAGTACAATTCCCACGATGGCTGGAACATTACTCATTATCTGCACTATCCTCACCAGTTTTAGATGTTCATCGTCCATGACCCCATCTCAGCAAATGTTTGTAAGATTCGGTCAAAATCAATATTGAATAATGTCAATTTTATGTCAAGAAGTGGAGCACACAACCAGTTGACAGGGAGTAAACATAGGAAAATATCATAGAGAGTGAGAGAATATCAGGAGGACAGATAAAGAGATGCACAGGAAGTAGAAAGGAGGGACATTCAGGTGGAAGGATTTTTTACAACAATGAGGAGAAGGAGAATTAACTCTTTCTTTTTGGGACATTGGTTGAAGTGAAAGGTCGTTGGGTACTTTGTCTCTCTGAGCTAAGAGGCTTTCACCACAGTGTCAGGCTCCTGAGTCTTCATTTAGTAAAATTGAACATTCTGGATTTTGTTTTAGAAACAACACTATTCTTGACTTATTTTACTTTATTTACTTTTAAAAACAAAACTCAGCTCTTCATTTTTACAAGGCAATCATTTCATCCTTTGTGTTATCCTTGCATGCTCTTATTTAGAAAACTTTAGGTGATATCTTTTTAAAAATATATTCATACAACTCAAATTTTTAATTCATTTTAACTTCATTCCTGATATTTTTCAATTAACAAGAATTCCTGTTAACTTTGCATTTATAGCTATATATGCTCACATCAGTAGACAGAAATGTCCTTTCTTACAGTTGATAGAGTGACTTCAGAGATACCCCTCATTAAAATAAATCTACTTCATGAATCATGACATATGGCAACATTTGCTCTGGAAGTATTGTCCGAATTGGTATTAAAATCTCCAGTAGCTGGATCCTTAAGTTTGTAAATGCCTTGACAGATTAGAGATAATGCATCAATAAATAGGGTTTTTGGGTTTTGGTTTCGGGGTTCTTTTGGACTCTTTAGAGTTTCAAAATAATTTCATCTAGTTGTGTTTAAAAGAAATGTAATCTTTGTAAGCAAGGACGTACTAGTCTAGTCAGAATAAGACTACTGTTTTGCCAGTCTCTTTCCAGGAAATAGGATGTGTTGTGCTCATCTTTTCCATGTTGTTATATGTTACCAGGAGTTCTCATAGCATTTTACTTTTTTGTGTCTCCCATTCCCTTGTTCCCTCTCTGCTTGTACCCTCTGCCTCCAGCATTCTCTGGACCACTTTCCCCTCACATGGGAATAACAGTCATTTTTATGTGTGAAGAATTTCAGTCTTTAAGCTTAACTACAGTACTGTGTAAGTTACACATTATCTGATTAAGGAGTTTATGTACAAGCAGATATGTATGAACTTTACATGGAAACATAATCTTTCTCTTAAATTACTTCATAACACAAACTAAAATATATTGACATTTTTGATAAAGAATTATCCCTCATAGATTATCCAGCAAAAGCTTTACTCTAACCATCAATACCATTGCTGCTTGCTATCTCAAAATCATTGGGCTTCTGCGATGATTAATCTTCCTCTCTACCCTACATTTATTCAATTCTCTGCCTCTTAGCATCACCCATCTATAAGCAGCCACCTCCTGTCAATACTTGGAAACCTGGAGTGGAACGAAGTTACAGAAAAGAACATGGATTTTGCTAGAATATAGATTTGTGTCTTTTACTGCCTGTATGATCTTTGAGCTTGTCTGAGACTGTCTCTTTATCTGTAGAATAAGGATAAGTATGATGGAAATGTAGGAATTTAGACATATTTATATTCAAACAAATAAACTTCCTGAAAGGATAGGCAAATCTAAGGCTTGAAATTTAAGCCTACTTATGCAGTATTCTAAAACAAATACTGGATAGCAGCCTATAATGGAGTATATCCAGGTTAGCTGAAGGGTCGTTCCATTTGACTTCAGAGCATTGACTATTTCATCTGACTTTACCCTAAGGGATTATGAAGTTATTGGTAGAGCTGCCAAGAGAAACAGAACCAAGAGATTTAATATGAGAAATTGACTCATGCCATTGAACAATTCCCTACTCTGTCACATTCAAGCCAGTGATCCAGAAGAGCTGAGAGTCTAATCCTAGTCTGAAATCCTAGTCTCTCTGAGAGCCAAAGAAATTGAGGATATAAATCCCAGTCCAAGTATAGACAATAACTCATCTCAACCTGTCAGCTAAGAAGTCCTAGGAGAAAAATTTCCCTCTCGGTTCTCCTTCGGTAATCAGTGGATGGAATGGTGTACATTCTAAAATATAGATTCAATTGCTCATCACTTCTCAAAACACCTCCAGAAGATACCATTAAAAATATTGCTCAAAGTGGACACCCTATGGAAACTAATTAAAAAAAAAAAAAACTTGATTCCATCCTTTCAAAAATGGCCCAATTATCCTTTCTTCCAAAGCTATTCTTTTCATTCCTGATCTTGAGACTTAAGACTGACCATCCACCATGTTCCATAGTGAGCACTGGAAAGGGCATCCTTAATGTTTTTACCACTTGTACTGTCTCACAAAAATCTCAGAGCACCACAGCCCTAAATGACTGACCATTCCTTATCCCCAAACCCATCATCTTTCTAGGATACCATATTATGATAACAATCTGCTCAGTAACTTTATTCATAAACAGATAATATTAGGAGTCTTCCTTTGTTTTAATCCCTCCCATGTTAGCTATGACCAAATCCTCCTGCTCTTTTCCTTCCTTGGGCCTATCTAAAGACCTTTTCCTCTTTGCATACCATACTGTCTCAATGTTTCTCAAACTCCTTATTTGGACCAGTGGTTCTCAACCTGTATGTCATGATCCCTTTATGTATAGTGTGTCAGATATTGTGAACATCAGATATTTGCATTACAATTCATAGCAGTCACAAAATTACAGTTATGAAATAGCAATGAAAAACTGTTATGGTTGGGGGTCAAAACAACCGTATTACAGGGTGGCAGCACTAGAAAAGTGGAGAACCATTGATCTGGAGACTCTTCACATACTTCACCAAGAAAACCTACACTGTGTTTTCAGGACATTTAATGACTGTATGTTACAAAATAAAGGTGTGTTCTATAAAACTCATAACCTTTAAAAACATACACCCTATGGAAGTAAGATATATGGTCTCCCCTCCGTTTATAAGAGATCCTATAAGTTTTTTCCAGACCATTTTGAAACCCTTCTTCCTTAAATCTAAATATCAATTTAATTCATCAGATTATACTAGCTGGAACCATTTTTGTAACTCTTAGAGATTTTAAGATAATTTTATCTTATTTGAATGTTTGACTTCAGACTATCTTTTCAATGCGGTATCTATCTTATTGTTATTAAAATTAACAATTTTAATTTTCACCTAGATGACAATATCTAGACCCATCAGTTCTTGGCATACAAAATGTAAGTAACTTTTCTTTCTTAAGGTATTCCTGGTATAAATGCCTACAATTAATAGAAATTTATTTCCATAGGACACTCTGGAATGTTACAGGTACTGCAAATATCTGTTATAATAATGAGGTCCACCTGCTGCCTGCTTCTTTTCCATTTTCTCATTACTGTAACATACATTATAAGCTATGGTTGCAAAATGCATTGCTTTGAACAACTATTATCTTAAGAACACTGTTGTTGAAAATGTGTGCGCATGTATGTGTGTGCTTGTGTATGTGTATTTTGCCTGCATATATGTCATATACCACATACATGCCTGTGGCTCACAGAGGCCAGAAAAAGGTGTCTGATCCTATGAAATTGGAGTTACAGATGGTTATGAGGTTCCAAGAGTGTCTTGTAACCACCATGTGGGTCCTCTGGGAAAGCATCCACTGTTCTCAGCCAATGAATCAGGTCTATAGACCAAGAAATGTTACATTTGACAACTTATAAGATGGCACAGCTAGCAAAGGATACCCAGCAAGCCTGGAAATCTGAATTCAATGTCTTGAAACTATATGAGAGAATCCACTACTGAAAATTAACCTGTGAACTATCTACCAACCTAAACACACACACACACACACACACACACACACACACACACACACACATACACACAAAGGGGGGATGAATAAATGAATAAGTGTAAAAATGCAACAAAACAACTGTAAAAACTACTAATGTATTGTTTTGCTTTTAAACTAAACATTAAATTATACTGATGTGCGTGCCAGGAATAGAGCTCATGTATGTAGAGAAAAACTCTTGTACTCTATGGAGAGGTCACCTGTCAATAAAATGCTGTTGGCCGGTTAGCTTAGGCAGAAAGTAAGGAGGCAAAAGTTCCAGCACAGAAAGAGGATTTCTAGGAATAGAAAGAGCTGCAAAAGAGATTCACTCCAGGTAAAAGACAGGTGTGTGAAACCTGAGCAAAGGCTCTGTGCTATGTGCATGGCTTAGAATAGAAAATGGGTAATTAAGTTGTGAGCTACTTAGAGAGTGATCTAAGGCTTTTGGCCTAGACATTTATTCAAACATAAGAAGCCTCAGAGTTGTTATTATGGGGAACTCATCCACTGGTGGAGAAACACGGGTTACATCGAGGCTTTAACTACACAGATCCTTTCAAAAAGAGAGATTGCTCTTGACCCCTGGAATCTTTGTCTCTATTGGTTAGCTTTCACAGTGGTGGAAGATGCTGTCACAGAAGAAAGGAATCTGCTGAGTTTACTCAGCTATATACCATGGCACCTACAACAATGACCAGCCTGGCAAAATATGCTCACTAGTGAAACAATGACAAGGATGTTATAGAAGTTATCACTAACTTCCTGATTGGATCTAAGATTTAACATAAAAACTTATACATGGTACCATGTCTGAGTCCAAGAACCTATGGTTAGAGGAGTCACAGGGCCTCTGAGAGAGAAATGTGTTACTAGTACTCTGATGAATGGGCATAATATTAAACATAATAATTGTATCCATATATTTTGCATCTCTTATGAGTCAGTATGATCAAAGCACACTGAATAAAATTCTCAAAGAGCTAATATAAGTGTGAGTAAAACCCACTAGTTTGTAAGGATTGTTCTTTGTTAGATTGTTTAAGAACAAGAAAAATTAATTCTTTCAGCTTCGCACATATTTGCTCTAACGCTTTTTATTCTTTATGCTTCTGATTGCTGGCCTATATAATTTTCCTCTCACAAAAACTGCAGTGTCACTTGTTTGGGTGGCTTAGAACCAATAACTTATTCAAATATGTTTTGCAAAAAAATTGATCTCTAAGTTGGTAAGCAGTATTTTTTGTCATTTATTTATTTATTTATTTATTTATTTATTTATTTATTTATTTACACTCCAGATTGTAAATAAATACCCTGTCCACCCTCCGACTGTTCCACATCCATACCTTCTCACCACCCCCTGGTAAGCAGTTTTTTATTCTGATAATTTGCTCCTTCTTTTCTTGTTTTAATGGATTTTGATTATCCCATAGAGAGAGAAAATTGTTTCACCTAGCTCCCATTTGTTTTATTTGTTTGTTTTTCTTAGATTTTCTGCAGTTTGGCTGCCTGGCATATCCACATATATAGATATTTTGTATCTTTGTTTGTTTTTGAAAATCTGCACAATATTGTTTGGACTTCCGCTGTCTGTGAATTACAGCACTGTAACTTCCAGGGTGGTCAGCCTCATTCCTGTCTCACAGGTAACTTCTGTCCTCACTGGGAAAAGCACCATACACAAGGGCCAATTTATGTAGTTTAATTTTGCTGTTATTGTTGCATTTCTGATCCATCTCTACCTCTGCTTTATATTTTTCTTCAGTTTAGAACTCTACTCATATATTCTAAAGCTAAGAGACATTTTTCTCAGTTTACTAATGAATCTATACAAATATTTAAATCACCATGCTAGTCTCTTTTATATCTCACATTTTTTCAGTTCTTTCTCAAGATTTCCATGTTTACATTGCCCATCTGTTCTTCATGCTGTCTGTTTCATCCTTTAGTTCCTTGAGTGTAATAATGGTGGTTGTTTTAAGTATCAAAACCATTAATTTTAAAATTCCCACCATAATTTAGATGCTTGCTACTTTTCCTAAAATCACCATGGCCCTCTTAGTACACAATATATATATATATTTTCTCTTAAAAGCTAGATGTGGTAAGAAGGCAGAAGAAACAGCTTTAAGTAGGTGGCTAAGGATGTAATCAGGATGTGAGAACCAATCAAGATTCCCATGAACAGTTTTCAATTCTTTGGTAAGTTAATGTCCCTAGATAGCAAACCTCACAGTGTTTCTTGAAACCCCAGACCACTTAAACAGCGAGCAATGGCTGGAACATGATGAACAGTGCTCTAATTATTCCCGTCCTCTTCCCACTAAGAGGTGTGGGAGATAAAACTCATAAGAGCTGTCAACATACTGCTTCCTCCTTGGAGATCTCAACACCCAAGCTTTTCATACAAGATAGGCAGTAATCTGCAATCACAGTTTAGATTTTCATACTGAATCATGGTTCCTACCAAAGTTGCTGTGAGTGGGCCTCCAAATCAACACATATGTTTCTCTGCCTCTTTCCATCGTCAATTTGGAGGGAGAGATGACACTGCAGGTTAATATCATGGCAAACCAAAAAAGAAATAGTGTGACTTTATGAACCACTCAGTCATCAATAGAGTCTGGTGGTGACATCTGAGTTCCATATGTATAAAATCAGACACTTTCTAGTATTTCTTTTGACCTACCTGTTTTCTTCCATGACTTCTAATCCATTCCACTCATCAAGTTAGCTTAGTAGGAAACTTGAAATTTGTCTCACATTGTTCTCTGCCTCCTCTCTCTCTCCCCAACTCTCCCTTTCATCCCCCATCTCTCCTGTTCTTGGTGAACATTGTACTGAACTCAGGACCTCGTGTATGCTGGGTAAATGTCTCTTCAGAAAGCTGTATCTATTGTTGTTATTTTGTATGTTTAAATTTGAAGACACTTGTCAACTCGGTAGACTAGGCTGACCTTATACTGTAGCCCCCTGTCTCAGCTGTCCTTATCGTGGGGATAGAGTGGTTTTGAAGTTTAACTTTAAAGCATCGTGCTTTATGTCACAAAAAGTCTTCCACTGTGTCCCAGTAAAGTGAATTCTGTACATTAGCATCATGTACATAATTTTTTGTCTCCAAACCAAAGCAAAAGACCAGAAGCCTCCTTTATCTACATATCATCTTACACCTAATATTTCTGTCTACTTCATCCTAGTAAAACTTTCAAATGTTATGAATTCATACTACCTATATTTTCTTCAAGCAAAACTCTTTCTTCCATATGTTTGTTTTATGTGTACATGTGTGTGCTTGCATCCATGTATTACATTGCTTGCATTCAGGCACCCTAAAGGTCAGAAGAGGGTATCAGGTCCACTGAAACTGGTGTGAGAGGCATTAGTGAGCTGCTCTGTAGATGATGGAAACTGAGCCTGAATCTTCTATAAGAATAGCAAGGGTACTTTCCAGTTTCCATCTGTGGGTGGAGACCGCTGCCAGGGCCACCAGGAGTCCATAGCCAACGAGTGCCAGGAGAAAGCTACCCTCCCAGGAGCTTGGAAAAGCCGTGAGCGGGGTTAAGGGGAACAACACCTCTCACCCAGACCTGCCCAGATCCGGCGGGATACAGAGCCTGAGGAGAACTCAGGGACAGGAAACCTCTGAACCTTCCGGTTCCATGTGTGGGGGGAGACCCTTGACTGGGCCACCAGGGGTCTGTGCCTGGGGACCTCAGCCTGGGCCACAGGGCTCCAGGAGAGAGCAGGTATCCCAGGAGTGCTGACATACCTTGGAGCACAGGCAAAACCACCACTTCTGTTCAAACTCACTGGATCAAGAGGGATGCTTGTAGAGCCATCAGGACATAGGAACCAAGGGACAGTTGGGAACAGAGCGAACCCTGTGTCACAGCTCTCCAAACCCAAACACCTCTCAGAGAGAGCTGGTCTTCAAGGAGTATTGACACAGAGGCCTGCAGGAGAGGCAAGCCACAACCAGACAGAGTAAGATCAGCTAACATCAGAGTTAACAAGATGGCAAAAGGCAAGGGTAAGAACATAAGGAATAGAAACCAAGGGTACTTGGCATCATCAGAACCCAGCTTTCCCACCACAGCAAGCCCCGGATACCACA
>JAPYYD010003933.1:0-13611 GCA_028551405.1 Uromys caudimaculatus | reverse complement strand
TGAGGACCCAGCTATACCTCTCCTGGGCATATACCCAGAAGATGCTCCAACATGTAATAAAGACACATTCTCCACTATGTTCATAGCTGCCATATTTATAATAGCCAGAAGCTGGAAACAACCCAGATGTCCCTCATCAGAGGAATGGATACAGAAAATGTGGTACATGTACACAATGGAGTACTACTCAGCTATTAAAAACAATGACTTCATGAAATTTGCAGGCAAATGGATGGAACTCGAAAATATCATCCTGAGCGAGGTAACTCAGTCACAAAAGAAGGAACATGGTATGTACTCACTGATAAGCGGATATCAGCCCAAACGTTCAGAATGCCCAAGTTTCACTTAACAGTAACCGCTGGACTGAGAGTGAGGTCTCAGATGGAGGAGTTGGAGAAAGGTCTGAAGGAGCTGAGGGAATTTGCAGCCACATGGAGGGAGCAAGAACGTCAATGGGCCTGACCCCCCCCCCCAGTTGTCCTGGAGTTTGGGCCACCAACCAAAGAATACATATTGATGGACCCATGGTTTGGACCACATATGTGGCAGAGGATGACCTCGATGGCCATCAGGGAGAGAGGAGAGGCCCTTGGGCCTGAGGATGTTAGAGGCCCCAGCAAAGGGGAATGTCAAGGTGGGAATATGGGGATGGGTGGGCAGGTGGGTCGGAGGTGGAATTCCCTCATAGAGGCGGGGTTGGGGAGGCGATAGGGGGTTTCCAAAGAGGAGACCCAGAAAAGGGGAAACATTGGAAATGTAAATAAAGTATCAAAAAAAATAAAAAAATTAAAAAAAAAAAAGAGACATCCAGGTTGTTTCCAGTTTCTGGCTATTACAAATAAAACTGCTATGAACATAGTTGAGCAAGTGTCCTTGTGGGATGGTAGAACATATTTTGGGTATATGCCCAAGAGTAGTATAGCTGGGTCTTGAGGTACAACTATCTCTAATCTTCTCAGAAACCGCCAAAATGATTTCCAGAGTGGTTGTACAAGTTTGCACTCCCACCAGCAGTAGCTTCACAACCTCTCCAGCATATGTTGTCCTTTGAATTTTTTGATCTTAGCCATTCATAGGTGTAAGGTGGAATCTCAGAGGTTTTTGATTTGCATTTTCCTGATGACTAAGGAAGTTGAAGGTTTCTTTAGGTGCTTCTCGGCCATTAGAGATTCCTCTGTTGAGAATTCTGTCTAGCCCTGCACCCCACTTTCTAATTGGGTTGTTTGGATTGTTTGTGTCTAGCTTCTTGAGTTCTTTATATATTTTGGATATTAGCCCTGTGTTGGACATGGGGTTAGTGACGATCTTTTCCCAATCTGTAGGCTGTCATTTTGTCCTGATAACAGTGTTCTTTGAGTTATAGAATCTTCAGTTTCATAAGATCCCGTTTATCAGTTCCTGACCTTAGTACCTGAGCTACTGGGGATCTGTTCAGGAAGCTGTCTCCTGTACCAAAGAGTTCAAGGCTATTTCCCACTTTAAGTTCTATTAGATTAAGTGAATCTGGTTTTATGTTGAGGTCTTTGATCCATTTGGTCTTGAATTTTGTGCAGGGTGATAAATGTGGATCTATTTGCATTCTTCTACATGCATACAACCAGTTACAGTAGCATTGGTTAAAGATGCTCTCCCTTTTCCATTGTATGGTTTTACCTTCTTTGTCAAACATCAAATGTCCCTAGGTATGTGGGTTTATTTCTGGGACTTCAATTTGGTTCCATTGATCCACTTGTGGTTCCTATACCAATACCATGCAGTGTTTATTACTATTGTTCTGCTTGAGGTCAGGGATAGAGCTATCTCTAGAAGTTCTTTTATTGTTCAGGAATGTTTTAGCTATCCTGGGTTTTCTCCATATGAACTTGAGAATTGTTCCATTAAGATCTGTGAAGAGTTGCATTAGAATATTTATGGGAATTGCATTGAATCTGTAGATTGCTTTTAGTAGGATGGCCATTTTTACTGTTAATCTTACTGATCCAAGAGCAAGGGAGACCTTTTTGCCTTCTTATATCTTCGTCAAATCTTTCTTCAGAGACTTGAAGTTCTTGTTATACAGGTTTTTCACTTGCTTGGTTAGAGTTTCACCAAGATAATTTATTATTCGTGACTATTGTGAAGGGTACCGTTTCTCTAAGTTCTTTCTCAACTAGTTTATCACTTGTGTAGAGGAGGGCTGGTGATTTCTTTGAGTTGATTTTGTATCCACCCACTTTGCTAAAGGTGTTTATCAGCTGTAGGGGTTCTCTGGAAGAATTTTGGGGGTCACTTATATACATTATCATATCATCTATGAATAGCACGCTTTGACTTCTTTTCCAATTCATATCCCCTCAATCTCCTTTGGTTACTTTATTGCTCTAGCTAGAACTTCAAGTACTATATTGAAGAGATATGTTGAGAGTGACAGCCTTGCCTTGTCACCAATTACAGTGCAAATGCTTTAAGTTTCTCTCTATTTAATTTGTATGCTATCTTTATTGTGCTTAGTTATGCCCCTTGTATCCCTGCTCGCTCCAAGACTTTAACATGAGGGGATGTTGAATCTTGTCAAATGCTTTTTCAGCACCCAGCAAGATGATCATGTGGGGTTTTTTTCTTTCAGTTTGTTTGTATGGTGTATTATGTTGACAGGTTTTCAGATATTGAACCACCCCTGTATCCCTGGGATAAAGCCTACTTGGTCATGGTAGATGACGTCTTTGATGTGTTCTTGGATTTGGTTTGTGAGTATTTTATTGAGTATTTTTTCATTAATAATGAAATGTTCATAAGGGAAATTGGTCTGCAATTATTTGTCTTTGTTGAGTCGTTGTGTGGTTTGGGTACCAGTGTGACTGTGGCCTCACAGAAAGAGTTTAGAAGTGTTCCTTCTGTTTCTATTTTGTGGAATAGTTTGAGAAGTATTGTCATTAGCTTTTCTTTGAAAGTATAGTAGAATTCTGCACTAAAACCATCTGGCCAAGAACTTTTTGGTTGGGAGACTTTTAATGACTGCTTCTATTTCCTTAAGGTTTACAGGACTATTCAGTAGTTTGCCTGATCTTAGTTTAGGTTTGTTAGTTGGTATCTGTCTAGAAAAATCATCCATTTAATTTAGATTTTCTAATTTTGTGTAGTATAGGTTTTGAAGTAAGACCTAATGATTGTCATTGTGATGTTTATTGTTATGTCTCCCTTTTCATTTCTGATTTTGGGTACTGTCTCTATATCTTTTAGTTAGTTTGACTGAGGGGTTTGCTATCTTGTTGAGTTTTTCAAAGAATCAGCTCTTGGTTTTGTTGATTCTTTGTTTTATTCTCTTTGTTTCTAATTGATTGATTTCAGCCCTGAGTTTGATTATCTCTTTCAATCTACTCCTCCTGGGTGTGCTTATTCCTTTTTCTTGAGCGTTCAAATGTACTTTTAATTCATTATTATGAAAACTTTCCAATTTCTTTAAGAGAGCATTTAATGCTATGAGTTTTCCTCTTTGCACTGCTTTCATAGTGTTCTATAAGTTTGGGTATGTTGCGCCCTCATTTTCATTGAATTCTAGAAAGTCTTTAATTTCTTTCTTTATTTCTTCTCTGACCCAGTGAATGAGCAGAGAGTTGTTCAGTTTCCATGAGTATGTAGGCTCTCTTTTTTTTTTTTTCTGTTGCTGTTGAAGACCAGCTTTAATTCATGGTGATCTGATAAGATGCATGGAGTTATTTTAATCTTGTATCGGTTGAGGTTCGCTTTGTGACAGATTATATGGTCAATTTTGGAGAAGGTTCTGTGAGGTGCTAAGAAGGTATATTCTTTTTGTGTTAGGGTGAGATGTTCTATAGGTATCTGTGAGGTCTATTTGAATCATAACTTCTGTTAGTTTCATGATTTTTCTGCTTAGTTTTTGTCTCAACAGTATGTCCATTGGTGAGAGTGGGGTTTTGAGGTCTCCTACTATTTATGTGTGGGGTTCAATGTGTGATTTAAGCTTTAATGTTTCTTTTATGAATGTGGGTGCCCTTGCATTTGGGGCATATATTTCCAGAACTGAGATGTTCTCTTGGTGGATTTTCTATCCTTTGATGAGTATGAAGTGTCCTTCCCTGTCTCTTTTGATTAATTTTGGTTGAAAGTCTATTAGATATTAGAATGGCTACTCCAGCTTGTTTCTTGAGTCCATTTGCTTGGAAAATCTTTTTTCAGCCCTTATATTGACATAATGACTATTTTCATCACAGAGATGTGTTTCTTGTATACAACAGACTGGTGGATTCTGTTTACACATCCATTATGTTGGCCTGTGTCTTTTTTTTTTAATTTATTTATTTATTTATTTTTGATACTTTATTTACATTTCCAATGTTTCCCCTTTTCTGGGTCTCCTCTTGGCCTGTGTCTTTTTATTGGGGAATTGAGTCCATTGATGTTGAGAGAGATTAATGACCAATGATTGTTACCTCCTGTTATTTTGATGTGAGTGGTGGTTAACTGTATTTGTTTCTCTTCTATTGGTTTTAATGGTGTGAAATTATTTATTTCTTGTGCTTTCTTGAGTATAGTTAGCTTCATTGGGTTTCCTTCTAGTGTCCTCTGTAGGGCTGGGTTAGTGGAAAGGTGTTTGAATTTTGTTTCTCCATCTATGATGATTAAAGTTTTGTTGAGTATATTAGTCTGGACTGACATCTGTGATCTCTTAAGGTCTGCAAGACCTCTGCCCAGGCCTTTCTATCTTTTAGAATCTCAGATGAGAAAATGGGTATAATTCTGATAGGTCTGCCTTTATATTCTACTTGGCTTTTTCCCCTTGCTACTTTTAAAATTCTTTCTTTGTTCTGTATATTTAGTGTGTTTTATTCTGTGGTAGGAGGATTTTCTTTTCTGAACCAATCTGTCTGGTGTTCTGTACCTTTATAGGCATCTTTCTTTAGGTTAGGGAAATTTTCTTCTGTGATTTTGTTGTAGATGTCATCTGGGCCTTTGAACTGGGAACCTTCTTTTTCTTCTATTCCTATTATTCTTAGGTTTTGGTCTTTTCATAGTGTCCTAAATTTCCTGCATGTTTTATGTTATAAACCTTTTATATTTTGCATTTCTTATGACTGATACACTGATTTCTTCTATCATATCTTCTATGCCCGAGATTCTCTCTTTCATCTCCTGCATTCTGTTGGTGATGCTTATGTCTGCAGTTCCTGTTCTCTTTCCTAGGTTTGCCATCTCCAGGATTGCCTCAGTTTGTGTTTTCATTATTGCTTCCATTTCCCTTTTTAGGTCTTGGAGAGTTTTATTCATATCCTTCACCTGTTTGAATGTATTTTCATGTATTTCCTTAAGAGATTTATTCATGCCCTCTTTAAAGGTCTCTATCACCTGTATAAAATTGGATTTAATATCATCTTCTTATGCTTCAGTTTCATTAGGATATCCAGGTTTGTTTATTTATTTTTTTAAGCAGGGTTGCTGGGCTCTGATGGTACCACATTGCACTGGGTCTTGTTTGTTGTGTTCTTATGCAGTTCTTTAGACATCTGATTTTCCCTGGTGTTGGCTGGAGGGTCCTGATGGCAGCAGAATTTCTCAGGAATGTATGGGGAGCCATGGGCTAGACAATGGAGATCAGGGTACCCTTCTCTGTTGTCTGTGCCGCAGGCAGACCCCGCTTTGCATGCTCAGGTAGACCCTACTCTGTAGGCTGTGTTCCATTTCAGACATGGCTGAGCTATCAGGCAGATCCAACTAGGATGGGTGGTTGGGCAGGGTTCTAAATTGATTAGTTTTGGGGCCCCTGAAGGTTTTTGCATGGAGGCAGGACACTCTTGGGGTCTCACAAGGCTACTCTGGACTGAGAGCAAGGACAGAGATAGGCAGTGGTGCACTGTGTATTATTGCCTGTGCCACTGGCCTCTGTAGACTGTCCCAGGCAGACCAGCTGGGATGGTGGGCTGATCCAACTAGCCCAACACAGCATTCTTATCAATAATAATTTTCTTTTCTTTTCACCTTAATGGGTGACTTCTCACTGTCTAGTCTTATGAGTAGCACAAGTTTTATGCACAACTCAATGTCACTCTCTGTTTCTTCAGAATATTTGTTTTCTTTTCACTGCTTTCTCTGCAATGTTCTGTCTTAATCTTTGAGATTCAGTCTGACTGGGATGTGGAGGAGGGCATTCTGCTAAACTTTCCACAGATTCTTAGATATGAATTTGTTGTGTCTGTTGTCTGTGTATCATTATACCCAACTTCTCATTTGCTGCTTGTGTTATATTCTGACTACCTTCCTTTGGCTCTCCTCCATCTTGGGTTCATAGCCAACTGCCTAGCTGCACCCCTCAACTAGATTTCTACTCTGTCAAAATTAGGTTTTGTCCTTTCTTCTCAGCTTGTGCTTCAGCTTGCTGATGTCCACTGCTCTGAGTTCATTGATTTATATTTTAACAGTTCTTGAAAAAATTGTTTCTGTCTCTTTTTAAAATGTATAAATTCAAGTTGTACCTGATGTTTGGTCACAAATCCTAGTAAAGTGATGACTATAGGTCCACAGAATAGTAACTAAGGTTTTTAGTAAAAAGACATAAATCTCAATTTCTTAGTGAAATTCCTATGTCTAATAGAATACCGTTAACCATCACCCTCCTTCCATACCTTAAATTTCTAGACTTATTTATCTTACATAAATGAGATTTGTACTCCTTGACCTGAGTCTTCTCCTCACTCCTCATAACTAAATTATTCTGCATTTGTGTATACAGATTGTTTGCCTAGTTTTGTATTTTGCCAAGCTTATTAATATAGCACACACATACACACACACACACACACACACACACACACACACACACACACACACACATATATATATATATATATATATGCAATAAATATAATCTATGGTGTGATATAAAGGTAATAACTATTGGCATAGATATAGAACCATCAAAACCCACAGACGGAGGCTGGTCAGATGGCCCAGCAGTTAAAGGCGCCTGTCACCAAGCCTGACCACCTTAGTTTCACTCTCAGGCACACATTGCCCAACTAACTACAAAATAAATGTAATTTAAAAAATTCAAGCCAGATATGGTAGCATACACCTCTAATCCCAGCACCAGGGAGGCAGAGGTAGCCTGATCTCTATGATCTCTTGCAACTGCATAGCAAGTTGTAAGTCAGCCAAGGCTATGTAATGAGACACTGTCTCCAAAACACAAACAAACAAACAAACAACAACAACAAAATCTGAAATTTTTTAAAAAACAGGTGGCAATGTAAAGCTGCACACATTATGTAAAACAACATGGAGTCACATTAAATACTTAAAAATTTAACTGTCATTTCACCCTTAACGCTACTCCTAGTTATATGCCAAAAGAGTTGAAACTCAGAGTCATGTGTGCTCCTATGTCCACTGAGTACCTTCTTCAAGGAGGAAAGAAATTGAAATAACCCAAATGACCATTGACAACCAAGAGCTTACATATTATGTAGGATTATGAAATACTATTAGCTGACCAAGGACAGGAAAGTGAGTGACACAAGATAGTTAAGGGACAAGGCTTCATAACAGGCTAACTTGGGTATCTAAAGGAGCCAAATGGAAGGAAGCAGAGAAAATACTCAGGATCTGCTTGCTGGGGAGGAGGAGATGGAAGCGTCTGATGAATGCAGAGTTGCAGCTACACAAGACGAGGGGTATGTGTACAGAACCATGCATAGAGTTAACAGTACCTAACAGCTATTATACTTAAAATTGGGTATATGTATATGTTGTGTCTTGTAAAAAAACAAAACAAACAAACAAACAGACAAAAACCAGAGACATTAGGAAGATCACGAAGGTGCTGGGTATGCTTGTTGCCTCCGCTGTGGAGTTGGTATCATAGAGCCTTCATGTGTCCTCATTCCTGTGATTGTGTGCACTGAATATTTACGGTTTGAATGTAAGTCATCTCAATAAAGCTGCAAAACTCCAGAAAAAATGATTCAAATGAAATAAAATATAATTATTTCTTAAAAGAAAAGTAACAAGGAAACATTAACATGTTGAACATATCATTTCCAAGATAGAAACTGAAATGCAAATGAATATTTTGACTTAGATATTTTCTAAATGAAGTTACAGCTCTATTTAGGGTCGATGTTATTTATGAGCCATTTATCTCTTTCCTTGCATTGTGGAAAATGCTTGTTTAAAACTGGAAAGTTTGTAAAAGATGGAAGATGGGAATGAGTGCTATGAATCACTCCCTTCTGGATATGACAAGGCTGGTGCAATTATGAACACAAAGCAACTGTAGCTACCTGCACAGACACACACGCTTGCGCGCACACACAGAGAGAGAGAGAGAGACAGATAGAGAGACAGACAGAGAGAGATACATATGAGCAATACAACGCACACATACAGACATGCATTCATATATACACACATACATGCACACACATGCACAGAGATGTACATATATACTCTCATGCACATACAGACTTCACACATAAGCACGCATACACACATATAAACAAAGAAATGAAAGTAAGGATGGAAGTGTTGGGAACAAGATAGCGGCCCCAAGAATGTGATAGAGATAGAAAAAAAATGTCAGAAGCATGATCATACAGTCCATTTTATACATGTACGAAATTGTATTTTTAAAGGAAAAGTAACATTCAGAAGTATAGAAATAAAGATATCAGTGGTTGGACTGAGTTGATCATTTAAACATACAAAGACAGGAAGTTGGGAGAGAGTTGGGAGATATGCTTGGAGAGAGAGTGGGAACTGGAGAGATGGGAACGGTGGATATGACTTATGACCAAGGTACATTGTATACATGTACAAAACTTTCCAAATGGAAAAGATACATGAACAAAAATAGTAAGTTTGAAAATCATTGTTTTTCCTAATATTCAGAATACATATGCAACTACATGTATAAATATGCAAAAGCACACACACATGCACACAGATTGAAAGCAGAGGGGGTACAAACTATTGAAGAGAAGCAAAGAGATCAGCAAAGAGGGCAGTGGGGAGGTGAATGTGGCCAAAGCATAAGAAACGTGGATGGTAATGTGACAATGTAAAGAATTATTTATGCTCTTCCTGGAAAAGCCATCTTGAAAAGGAACAAGTACATATCATGGGACCACAGAGAAGAATGCAGAGTCATTTTCTGTGGGAACATTTTCTACCTGGTGAATCTGATCCCATGTGGCAGCATAATGACGCCCTGAGATGGGGCGATAGTGCCGGGTGTAATAAATCTGGACTTGCACAAAGTTATGAATTCTGTGCTGCACGATGTATTTGCTTGATATTGAAGATATATTAAATGGCAGCTTCAGGGTACATGCCACTCATGTTTTTGTGGATAAAAGCTGTCTACACTGAGTACAAAGAAGGATTTTAAAAACGTGGACCAAAAATGTTGGAATGCTGGAAACTGAAGTCATGTTTGATCCCTCTATCACCCTACAGACACCCCATCTGACTCTCAAGTCCAGATAATCCTCCTATGGAGAATTCCATCTGAGTTTCATAACAGAAAATAAGCATAAGACTTGCATTATTTATATTTTCTATCTCTAAAGATGAATAAAAGCAAGAAAATTTAATAGTTTACATTTTGTGTTGAGCATTTTTATGTAAAGTGCTGAAATCCCAGTGCCCCCAAATTTAAAGGTTTTGAGCTTTAACATGATGCCACAGCTGGAAAATTCCATACAGATACAACTAGAAATTTGTATGCAGTTGTCTTCAGGCTCTTATATAAAGTGTATGTTAAACATAAATCAGTTCTGTGCCAAGATCTGTGTCCTAGCCTCTTGATTATTTATAACATATATGCAAATTATCCTCCCAAAATCTGAACTCTAAAGCACTCTGATTCTAAGCCCTGTAGATACAAGGTTCTCACCATGTGTTTTCATCTTAAGAGTTACAAAGTGAGCATGTGCTCAGCCACGCGTCTAACTGTCCAGTTCTCTGTAATTCCACTGCCAGGTTTATGCTTTGGAAGGCTTGTGGGCCTATCACACCTTTCTCAGATACACATTGTATAACCGAGGCTCAAGCTCCTGATTCCACCAATTACCCCTGTTCATCTTGTGCAGCTTGCTGTTGCCTTACCTCGACACCTAGCAGCGTTGCTCCACACCCATGATGTGATTAGGGCGTCTCCCTGAGTTCTCTTTGACCCTTTAGCTGACAATTTGATTTCAGAGCACTGTATGCAATTCCATCACATCATTTCCCTGTGAGCACTTGCTTCCCTCTGGTACACTGTTGTCCACCAAAAATAATCCAGAGCATTCTATATGGCATTTAGTGATCAGGCTCAAATTTCCCTTGTTTTTCAGGCCTCCTAGTAAACCATTCATAGATCTATCGTCACGTGCTTCCTAAAAACCCATGAACATTCCACCTTTATAGCTTCCGTATTTGCTATGCTTTGTATTTTGAATGAATTTTCATATTTTTATTACCTATTCTTCCCCGAAACATATGATCCTAAGAAATAGGCAAAGTCTTCACTTTTATAAAAATCATTTTCTTGTTATCATTGAAAGTTCTAAAATCTTTCTTCTGGCAACCTTAATCTACCAGAAGAACTTCAGTTTTTCCTCATAATATTAGAAATTCAAAATAATAATGTAATATTTAAATATTAACTTTCTTATTTTGTTATGGCCACTTGTATGACTTTTTTTTTGAGAAGTAATAATATTTTCATTCACATGCTATGTATCAGTAGATAAATGGTTTAATTTATATTAGGCTTTTACTATGTAACTCTGGCTGGCCTGGTTCTCACTATGTAGAGCAAGCTGACCCTTAACTTACAGAGATCTACCTGCCTCTGCCTCCAGTACTAAGATTAAAATCCAGGCTCTTGTGACTCTTATTGTAGTAGTTAATACAACACTAACCAATTTCACTGGACCTGGAATAACCTAAGAGGCAACTTCCAAGCGTGTCCATGTGTGCCTGTGAGTGATATCTTGAGTAAGTCAACTGAGGTGGGAAGACATAAATTAGGAGGATAGAACATCTGCCCATATTTGGGCTCTGGACTGTACAAAAACAAAAACAAACAAAAAACAAAAAACAAAATCTAGGTGAATACAAGTATTCATCTCCCTCTGCTTCTTACCATGGATGCAAGGTGATTGGTTGACTCAAGCTCCTGCTTCTAGGACTGGACCCCCATAATGGAGGTCCTCAAACTGTGGGCCAAAACAAACCCTTCTTTTAGTTGACTTGTTGGGGTATTTTATCAGATCATCAGGAAGAGTAACTAAGACAGGTAGCAAGGACAAAAGAGAACTCAGTAGACTAAGTAAACTAAGTAGATGAGATGCTACTTGGATGACACAGACAACGGATGGTGGAATCCTAACCCAGCAGTAGCATATGATCTGCTCAGATTCAGGATGAAGTTGTAAGGGGTCTCTAACAGAATTGCTGATGTAAGGCATGTATTGTATGCCGAGATAAATAGGAAAGGGCTAACATTGCTGGTTTGACCAACTACAGAATTGGTATCAACTCTAATGTGGACAGGCAGCACTGAGTGTAGAATCTGGGGCTTCATATTGAGACTCTCCATTTAACTGAAAATTGATTTTTTGCTGACACAATATTCTGATTATGTTTCTCCCTCCCTCTATTCATCCCAGCTCCCCCCCCACCACCACCACTACCTCCACTCTCTTCTGGATCTACTGCCTTTCTCTCTCTCATTAGAAAACAAGCAGGCTTCTAAAGGATAATAATATCATATCATCATACCTTATCATATAATATCATAAAGTAAAACAAAACTAGCATACTGGAATAGGACAAAACAAACAAACAAAAGGAAAAAGTGCACAAGAGAAGGCGTAAGAAACAAAGACCCACTCATTTGCACATTCAGAATCCAATAAAATCCCTAAACTGGAAGCTATAATATATACTCAGACATGTAGAGAAAAAAGAAGGAGGAGGAGGAAGAGAAGGAAGAGGAGGAGAAGAAGAAGAAAAAATAAAACAAAATAAAAACAAGGAATAATAATAATAATAATAAATTTATAAAAAATTATGACATGAGATTATGAGACAAGCAATCTCCAAAAATGCCACTGAGTTAGTTCTCTGTTTACCATCTACTGTTGGGCATGCACCATACCCATAAGAGTAGTTTGTTTCCCCAATAAAGTCTTCTTGGAGGAAACTAAATTTTCATTTGCAAGTGATTCAGATTTAGACTTTTGATGTGTGGATGTAGAACAACGTATTAATGCACAGCTAAAATTTTCAGAGGGCTACTATTTATGAAATTCATGAATTAAGGAGAAAAGTCTAGACTATAAATACAACAGGAAACAAGACTCTGGAGTTCTCTGTGTCATACATACTTGACGTCTTGAACTGGCCAAGAACACAGTGACTGAGCATGGAGAAGGGAATAGGGCACTATAGTGTTTGAAGTTTGGAATAAACACAATATAGGAAAAAAGATGGAGAAGTAGCTAAGAGAGAGCAAATGGTATCTATGGCCAAAGAACAGTGCATGTACAGTAATGTAGTAATGTGGAAACTAAGTTTAGAGATTCAAGAATAAGAGAGTGTCGACTGGCCACATAGTCCTCAAATATCAAATAGGGTATGAAGTGGGACAATACCAATAGATTTTACAACATGGCTGTCCTTGATGACTTTAATGGGTAGAATTTGCTAGAAAGAGATAGTAAAAACCTTGCCCAGTTGAACTAACTGGATGCCAAAGATGCATTGGTGATCATGACTAGAGAGATACTTTTTAGAGTATTTCAAAGATGTTAGAATAAAAAAATCAAGTGGCAATTGAGAAGTGAGATCGGGGTGCATGCTTTACAGTGAAAAATAAGGGCATGTTTGATGACAACCATTCATGTTTTTTTTTTTTTCCTCCTTTTTTATTTTTGATACTTTATATACATTTCCAATGTTTCCCCTTTTCTGAGTCTCCTCTTTGTATACCCCCCATCCCCTCCCCAACCCGCCTCTAGGAGGGAATTCCACCTCCCACCCCACCCCTCCGTCCACCCATCCCCATTTTCCCGCCTTGATATTCCCCTTTACTGAGGCCTCTAACATCCTCAGGCCCAAGGGCCTTTCGTCTCTCCCTGATGGCCATCGAGGTCATCCTCTGCCACATATGAGGTCCAAACCATAAGTCCATCAATGTGTATTCTTTGGTTGGTGGTCCGAACTCCAGGAGGACCGAGGGGGGGGGGGAAGTCAGGCCCATTGACTCTCTTGCTCCCTCCATGGGGCTGCAAATTCCCTCTGCTCCTTCAGACCTTCCTCCAACTCCTCCATCTCGGACCTCATTCGCAGTCCAGCGATTACTGGTAAGTGAAACTTGGGCGTTCTGAACTTTTGGGCTAATATCTGCTTATCAGTGAGTACATACCACGTTCCTTCTTTTGTGACTGAGTTACCTCGCTCAGGATGATATTTTCAAGTTCCATCCATTTGCCTGCAAATTTCATTAAGTCATTGTTTTTAATAGCTAAGTAGTACTCCATTGTGTAGATGTACCACATTTTCTGTATCCATTCCTCTGATGAGGGATATCTGGGTTGTTTCCAGCTTCTGGCTATTATAAATATG